>JAYJMH010005319.1:0-26501 GCA_036873815.1 Phacellophora camtschatica | reverse complement strand
CAATCTCCGTGGCCTAGAAATTCGTGACTTTCGTTCGATTCTCATTCTGCATTTTATCGCAGCTACATGTAAATTTGTGTTGCTATGTAAGCGGTTGTTGACACATAACTTTTTACCGTCATGCATTGCGTAAAATAGCAGTCTGCCATCTTTAGCGCAATCGTCTATTGTGGTGCATCACGTCTCGTACTGTGCACCATGCACTAAACCAATTTTTTTTTCTTATTTTGTTTTTTACTTTATTAGATCAAACAATATTTCCATAAAGAAGACCAAATGTTTAACATCAGCAAATTAAATTGTATCTGGCAAATAGCCATATACAACTTGATTCATTTCTAGAATAGCAAACCATTGAACTATAATTGTACATAAATTGTTTGTTTCCTGATACAAATTTGATATAATATTGTATCAAGTTTAAGAATGCAAATTTCATAGCATTTGGAAGTTATTTAGAAGTTATACAATTTGGAAAATCAAATTTGTAATGTCTAAAATGATTTAATGTGACTGGAGCTTCCACTCTCCAAACAAAATGTATTAAAACAGTCATTTGTATTCTGTAAATAATATTTTGAGGGCTATGTTTTGTGAAAAGGTGTGATTTCTAGTATGGTATCTTATCAGTTTGCAATTTATTAGACATAATAGTTTTAAATTTCAAGTTACCCTTCTCTCTCTCATGTACATTGTGAATAACAATGAAGATGGTTTCTAACATCACATAAATATATCAAGAAGCCAAAACCAAAATTATCCACAAGTTCTAAGCAAAATGAAAAGTCACATCTAGAAAGCAGAACAAAACTTTTCTCAACTGGATAATTCAAAGAACAGTGAGACACTTCCAATAAAAGCAAGCCACTCCTAAGGACCATTTGAAGGTTCTGACAGCACACATTGGATAATTCTACAGCACACGTTTATTAGTATTGATTATATCTCAGGTGACCCAAGAAATGTCCCCTTGTTTGCAGAGCTGCTATGGAGGAACTCTAATTTCGATAATTTTGTTTTCACTTCAAGTTGATGAACAAGGCTTTAACTTAAAATTTGATACCTTGTTTGCAAAAGTCTACTATCCCTGAAACATTCCCAAAAAAGAAAAGAAAGCCTCAAAAGCCATATTGTTGAAAGCCAGCAGATTGCAGCAGCATGAATCCTTCATTTTGGTTTCACCAAGTATATAACTCAACATCAAACTCGTGCAGAAACAGAATTATGAAGCTATTACGGGTCTTTGTAGCAGCTTTGCTAGTGAGGAAACATTTTTTGGGCCTCCCAGTAGAACTCATCATCAAATAGCTTTTGTTACATGTTTAATTAAAAATTGTATCTCTTTCCAAATGTTTTGGAAAAATCGATTTTTGAAATACAGTTTGAAAATACGATTTGGATATGAGTATGATACTAATTTGATACAAATTGCAACTAAGATTTGAAAATGCAATTTGGAAATACGATTTGAAAAACAATTTGGAAATATGATTTGGATACGATTATGATACAGATCTGATACGAATTTCAGCACTACGATTTGGAAATACGATTTGGAAAAACAATTTGGAAATGGCATTTTGATACAAGTATGATACGGATCTGATACGAATTTCGACACTACGATTTGGAAATACGATTTGGAAAAACAATTTGGAAATATGTTTTGGACATGAGTATGATACGAATTTGAAACGAATTGCAACACCACGATTTGGAAATACGATTTAGGAAATACAATTTGGATATTAGTATGATAGGATTTGCAGATGCGATTTGGTAATACGATTTAAAATACCACTTGGAAATACAATTTTGAAATACGATTTGGATATGAGTATGATTTTAATTTGATACGAACTGAAACTATGATTTGGTAATACAATTTGAAAATACAATTTGGATACGATATGGTACAAATCAAAAACTAATAAAAACAAATTAAATTCGTAAATGGCTTCAATGCAACCGTATCAATATCATAATGATTTGAATTCTCTGTATGAATTTGATCTGATTTAGTAGGCAGGATCCCTTCTTCTTTATTTTCTGTCCTCTTTTTTAAAATCTTATTTTTATGCAACTGATTATGGGCTTTGCAAAGCACATCATTACCAATCTTAATGGTTTATTCACAGTGTAGCATTTTCTGCAGTCGGGTATAACTTTTCGTTATATATTATTTGGAATTTTAAAACCAATTAAAATCACACCCAGATTTCTTAAAAGTTTTCTCTCGTAGCACTTTCAAAACTGGTGCATGCTGCCCAGTGGACAGAGAACCAATATCTCTTGCAACGGTATGATTTGTTATTTGCAAGTAAATTAAAGAAATATTTTGTGTTGATTGTGAGATTTGTTTTAAAATATTATCTTGTGATTAATATTGGGTCCCTAATTGCCGTACTTAATAAATTTTCCGCGAAGGCTTTACAATTCCACAATTGGAATATTTAAAGAAATGTTTTTCAAAAAAACGTATTCCATTTAAAACATTACCAAATATTGTAAAATTTTCCTAATGATTATCAAGATTCTGGCAAAAGGAATGCCAGGAGATCCATTAGACTGATGTTCTCATCGGCCTAAAACCATTTCTTTAATAAGCAAGAAACTCTGGTCTCTTCGATAAATTTTGATCCGGACTGTATTGAATTTTATGTTCGAAATGGGGGGAAAAAGCTAAATAAAACAATTCTTGAAATGTAATAATTGCACTTTGCCATTAAAATGGAATCTTTGAAATGTGGTAATTCGTATCTTTTTTCTGCTGAAAATGTTTAAATTTATGATCGTTGAAATGGTTATCCTGGTCTATTTTGTTTCTTCCATATGAAACATAACATTTTCGAAGAAATTGTAATGGGATATAATTTCATCTCATTTTCTAGCTGAAAGGAATAATGAATGGAATGATAAAAGTCGATTTAATTCACCAATTTTGTCTTCGAAATCTTTGTCCGTGTTTTCAATTTTCTCCGGTATACAAATTCTAAAATTCAGACAATCAAAACCGAATACTACTGCTTTTAGTATTCATATGTCCGTGTTTTTGCGTTTTAGACCAGGAAATGTGATCAATGGCTATTTTTAATCAACGCCACGGGTGACGGTATTTTAGAATAAGCTACTTCATCAGCTCTTTGATCAAAGTTTCACAAAAGGCAATAAAAATAGAAATTTGCAAATGCTATAAATAAACTGGAACTATTACACATTATATATTTTTCATTTTAGATGTTTCCTGACAATAACTGTAGACGAAAGATCCAAAACTTGAAAATAAAATGTCAAAACGCTGGCCAGGGATGTGAATGGGTGGCTGAGCTCTCACAATACGAGGTACTATACACATTTTTCAAACCAGAGTTCTACAGCATGTGAGCATGGGATAATTTCGCATTTAATTTTGCTGCGTGATTGTTTATGTTTTGACATTTACCAACCACATACAAATTTGTTGTCACATGGTCACAAATACTATGAAATTGATTGGTTGTTTTCACAATATAAACAAATCAAGCTGTGGCAGAAACAAAAAATTATTCCATGCTGATTTCTGTATAATTCGTTTACTAGTTACATTAATGGTCAGCTTGATAAGATTTCTACGACTTGGAAGGATGGAAAGCTTAGTTTAGCAGACGCAACTGGGACTCGAACTCCGGTTGCCCAAGCGAGAGGCAGGAGTGCTAACTACTGTGCTACGTTCCTCTTTTAAGAATTTCTTATCTAACTCATATTGCTTCCATCTTTTTTTAATTACTATTGCTTATTATTATTATTTTTTTAAAGAACAGCTCCATTCGGAGGCTGGAATTTCGTCTCTTTTTTTGCTTCATTTCATCCTCAAATGTTTCTTATTTGTGTTCTTCTTTTCCCTCCACAGTTTTGTTATTTAAGCACGCTTTCAGACAAATGCAGCTTGATACTATTTGAGATAAATTGTTACTATTGTACGCAGAATCATAATGATATAATAAACGGAAGCAATAACTGAACTGCTTTAGGTCACTTATTTGAACTGCTTTAGGTCACATTTTTGAGACATTACCTTTAGGAAATCAATATATTTTTATATCATGTGAAATACTAAACAAGGAAATATAACTGAATACTTTTTAAGAGTAAAATGCAACAAAATAAAGCAATTTGCAAATCTTTCTTCCTTTGTTTCTGTGCTTTATTTAATACATTATTCATGTTGTTTCAGTTATGTTTGTGCATGGTTTCCAACCCTCCCGTTTTGGCCTAAATTGTCCTGTGTTCAGTCACGATTTCTGGCCTCTTGTTTTCACGCTAAATCCCCCTGATTTTTTTTTCAATCTAAATACTCCCGTTTTGAATTTACGTTATACCCTCTCTTGTAAAAAACTGTAAACCTAACAGAAGTAAAATTTTTAGTTTGATATTGAGCTTAACCATTTCACCCCCAGAAAGAGCAATATAGCCCATTGATAAACAACGCAACACGTCATATTTTCAGGAGGTAAATACAGGCAGAACTTTATATCAATTTCATATATTTCAGCACAAGTTTATTATATAAATTAGTTTGATTTTGATGTGGTGTCCCCTGCAAGAATAAAAATTGCATATGATTTGCCTGTTAATTAGAAATAAATCCGGGCGGGAAAAAATGGTTAAGATCAGATAAATAATGCCACTCGATGCAACAAATGGCATCGTCACAATGCTGCATTTTTATACTTTTTCGATAAACGTACTACAATCGTCTTAGTTATGCAAGGCTATACTATGACTCATAAAAATTAAGGAAAGTTTGTGGACTTGGATTTTCCGCCTCACAATCGTATTTCGAACTTCAAAGAATGACGATGTGTTTGTAAGCCTCGTTTCAATGCCTAAAGCCTCGTTTCATTGACCCCAAACAAGTCCAGAATTTGTGCTTCAATATCACCGGCCTAGTTTTTTAATTCATTTAACGCTTTTACCCTCAAATTAATTCTAAAATTATTTGGAATGCTAAATCTACGTAAAAAGATATTCTCAGTCTTGCCACCCAAATAAATAAACTACTGAATCAGTCCCTGTATTTGAGAAACATGCTGTTTACTCCACTCCAAACAACAGGACCATGTAAAAACGTACCTTTTTCTGATCCTCTATTGGCTGGAAGTTGGAACCTATGTTGTGTGTTATCGAGAATAAAAGAATAGCACGACTGTTTTATTGTGTAATAGATGTTAACTTAATTTTATAAGGTCGACTATTGTTGCTTTTAGAAACACAGTACTGATTGCCCTTTCACAGAGGTTTCTTGTGGTAATGAAGGATGCATTTCGAGTGTTTTACGGAAAGACAAAGAAAACCATGAGCAAGAAGCGTGTGAATGGCGTATTATATGTTGTTCCAAGTGTTCTGAAAAGATTCGGGCTTTTGAAGAAAAGGTAAATCCAATATGCATTTATATTATATTCTCCGATCTGAGTTGAATCTGTTTTCATTACATTCCTAGTTTTTAAATATACACCGGGTGTCCCAAAAAATGTGCGAGTTTAGCTCAAGTTTATTCGAAACAATTTTTTAAATAGTTCTTGGTAGTGAACTTAAAAATTGATACCTATTTTGTTAATATTTGTGCATCGAGAGTCGAGATATTAATTATGGAAGTTAAATTTGCCTTCAACCCCAAACCAGAGGTATTGATTTTGGTCTATGGATCTCCTCAATCATAGCCTATTATGAAATGAATTTAATGGTGCTTGAAAACACATTCAGACAGAAATTCAAAAATTGAAATTAAGTGCCTATTATGGACTTGATCTAACTCTTTACTTTTATCTGGAAACGCTTTCCTGCGATCTGTCTGATATGCTCTATTGTTTTCATTATTACATGACACCACATTTACAATCACGACTGACGATTCGTAGCGCCATTAACAGAGGCAAATTAAGTAACAATAGTGAAATTGACACGTCAATTTCAAAGCGATTAGCCATTCAAGACAAAGCGAATTCTCTCAAGCAGAAAATCAAAGCATGGCTTTGTTTGTTTTGATTTTCTGCTTGAGAAAATTTGCTATCTATTCGATGACTAATCGCTTTTTTTAATTGGTGTGTCAATTTCACTATTGTTGCAAAATTTGCTTCTGTTAGCGCCATTATAGTTTATAAATTTTACAAATATGCCATTTTCATATTTTAAAGATTTCTGTGCATTAAAGCTAACTTGGACAATAAATGTTTTAGCTCAAGTCGACCACTTCATATATTTATATCAAATCTGCCAAGGTCATCAAATTCATGTAAGGAATAGTAATACTAAATAATAGGAATTAGCAGTCAATGCACAGGATAGTACCGAGCGAGTCAAAAAACACGTTAATCGTTATTATCGTTATTGTTATCAATGTTATCGTTTTTTGGCCTACACATTTGAGGAAAAGGGTTCGATTTTGGTATTCTAAAGATTCATGTATGTATAAAAGGCTAACTTAGACACAAAAATGTTTTTTGCAAAAATTGTTCACTTCGTATATTTCTAATGAGCTCTGTCTTATTCAAAATGTTGCTGAAAATTTTAAAATTTTGCTGTTTCCATAAACAGCTGAAAACTAGCAGAGAAGACGGTCTACACTTTGGCGTTGCAGACACGAGTTTTTATTGCTTTTGGGAAAAGATTAGATAAAGTTAAAGTGGATAATTCAGCAAAGCTTTTTATAACCCGGTAGTGCTATGGTTACGAGGCTTTGAAGTTGAGTTTCTGCTTTTGGAATTGCCGACGTGTTGCATACGTCAGAAAGAAAGTCATTGTTGACGAATTACATGCAGCCTTCCGATAGGTACGGCTATATATGAATCAGCTTTTAATTGGGGTTTGTTTTTGGCTATTGCAAGTAAAATCATTTGCCTTTTAGGAACATAAATCATTGCTGTGTCCATATGAAAACATTCCATGTGTGAATGGATGTCTTTTCTACCTGCCTCGATGTCAGGTATGTATTTTTCTGGACATGCTTTCAGATTCAGTGCTTTTTAAGCCATACACGACTGTTTATAAAATAGCTACTGGGTATCCCGAAAAAAGGTAACAACTTTGATCAAGGCGAGCAATGCGAGTTTTACTCTAATTTATTCGAAACAATTTTAAAAATAGTTCTTGGTAGTCAAGTTAAACATTGGTACCTAGTTTGCTAGTATTTGTGCATTGAGAGTCGAGATATTAATTCTGAAAGTTCAAATTTGCCTCCAACCCAAAACCAGAGGTCTAGATTTTGGTATAAACTGCGTCTTTGGATCTCCTAAATCACAGCCTTTTAATAAATGAATTTAATGGTGCTTGGAAACACACTAAGACAGAAATCCCATAACTGAAAATTAAATGCTCATTCATGGATGCAGCCAACATGAAGTGATTTATCTTTTTTCAGCGTTTTTTAATTCTCGAAAACTTTTAATTTTAATTCTCAAAATATTTAGTCTTGGGCAACTGATTTCCAAAAGATTCTTTTTGGAATCATTATTCAGAAGTGTTTTTAAAAACAGACTATGTTGTCTGGAACACCGCCGTTGTTCAGAAAATCCTACAAGGCGACGCTCTAAGAGCATAAGCCAAAATCAAAACCTCTGGTTTTGGGTGGGAGGCAATTTTGAACTTTAGATGTTATTATCTGAATTCTCTAATGAACCAATATCGAAAAACCAGATTTTTGTTTCTAGTTAACTATCGAGGATTACATAAAAAATAATTTTTTATCGATTTGAGCGATATCCTCAACATTAGCCTTGATCAAACCTGTTACATTTTTTTTGGGACCCCTGGTAGTTGCATTCTGAGACTGGTTTTTCTTATTATTTTGCTCAATTTCAGCCTTAAGCCTTTCTTGTCTTTGATCTTATTTTTCAAATAATGTCTCAAGCATACCCCCAAGGAAACATTTATTTGCTCTTAATGTAAAACCTTGAAAATATTTGTGCGTTGGAACATGTTACAAAGTTAACAAATCGTAAACATGGTACTATTTTTTTCTGAAAATATTCTATTCGATGCTGGCAAAATTTTAAGAACTGGCATTTTTTTTACATAGATGCAATTACATATCAATGGGGATTGTTCAAATACGTGCTTAAATTGTCCAATGGATTTCTTGGGATGCCGTGGCAAGGTATGTTGTAAATTAATTGAACTTTCTTGACCCCCTTTAACTGATTTGGAATAAAAAGAAATACACTTCTGGAATGGCTGATTAGGATTTCTCTTGTGGAAATTTTTTCAAAAATATGTATCCCTGGTAGCTACTTCAACATTTCTGGTTGGACTATTTAATTTCTCCATCGTTAATCATATTTGGTTGGACTATGTTAATTCAATCCATAATTATGGTTGGTGGGATTATTTTAATTTATTCGAACTGGATTTTTATTTTTATTCGAACTGGATTTTTATTCGAACTGGATTTTTATCATTTGTATCCCATCAGGATGTGTCGTTTTGTTTCTCGAATTTCCAGACGTTCGAGTTCGTGTTGACACAATATTATATTTTGTGTTGACGCAAGACTCTATTGTCATTCTTTCTACCAAGAGCCGATAAAATTTCCGTTAAGTCAATAATTGTGAGTTTGTTATACTATGTAACCAAAAAAAATCTCCATTTGCAGGGCTCGAATTCCGTGAGGCTATAAATTTCAAATTGTACCCAAAACGAAACCCGAAAAGTCAACTCAGAGTTTCGAATATCATCTGCTATCTCGTTTGCCTGTCCAAAACTGGAAATGAAATCTTTCACTATTTCAAAACTATCGATTTCCCTGCTTCTGAAATAAATTGAAGCGTTTGACGTCATACTTGAGTACGCGTTTTTCATTCGTAAGAGATCTGTGCTTAAAAGTTTTTTTTTATTAGCATGCGTTTTTAATGAGCATTGCTGTGCGTTGCTTCTCCCTTGTCAATTACAAATATGTGGCTTTAGCCTAAAAGGAAAAACGCGGACTGGAATCTGATTGCGAGTGCTTCGTTTATTTCGGAAGCAGAAAGATTGATATTTTTATGGCGAATTTTCAAAAGGTCTTCTTTATCAAATAAAAACTATTGTCACACCAAAAACTAGTCCAAGAGGCTGGAATAAATCAAATTTTGATTTAAGTTATTTTCAAGGAGTTGGGTTTAATCTAGCTGGTGTAGTTTTTTTGTGATCCGGTAGTAGTTGGGGGTTCGCTTGTCTTTTTGTGACCGGGGGAGGAGGGTTCGCTTGTCTAAGAAAGTGTACCAGATTTTTTAGAACTGAGCATTTTTAGGACCGGTCATTAAATATTGCAAGGGGGATGGAAGTCAAATTGGAGGGGGATTGATATTTAACCCCAAAGACATTAAAACTCAAAGACAAAATTTTTAGCACAAAAAGGGGAGCCCTTCAATATATTTACAGATATAAGGGAAATCTTGAAATTTTGTTATGTGAAATCTATTTTTCCCCCATTCTTCCTCGTGCCATATTTAATGACCAGTGCCTTGGCGATTTATTTTTAACCAAATTTAAAGGATTCTTCTGAAATTTGTAGTAGATTTTTAAGAGTAAAATGCCCCTCGGATTTATTCGCAGAAGTTTTTAGGTCTTTTTGGATAATTATATTAACGTTACAGGTGCTACGATCAGATGTAGACAAACACATGGCCGAAGCAGCAAGAGATCACTTAGATCTTCTTTGCGAAGAGGTGAAAAATTTAAGATTGAAGATATCTGAAAGGGAAAAGAAGCCAAGCATTGTCCCAACAGTAACTCAACCAAAGCAATTTTTGAAATCTGACGAGCAGTACTTTTTGTGGGAAGTACCGTTTTTCAGTCAAATCGAGCCGCACATGGAGTTGAGGAGTAACATTTACTCAACTGGCCCTTTTGGCTATTGTTTCGCAGCCGCGTTACTAAAACGAGGACAAGATTCAGTATTTTCCATCAGGCTCTTGCCTGGGAAGTTTGACCATTTACTTCCGTGGCCTTTTAAATGCAATTTCTCTTTGACCTTAGTGGACCAGTCATCCAACGAGGAGCGTCATCACATAGCTAAAATTGTGAACTTTGCAGATTTTGGAAAAAATGACCAACTTCCTCAGTGTTATCAGCAGCCCTCTCACGATAATTTTTCAACGTTATATCCACTTTTAATTGCTCTCAACGAAATACTGGAAGGAGGTATGTATTCACCCAATGACCTTCTCTTTGTCGTCATCAAAATGAAAAAGTACAATTTTGTGACAAATCTTGGAATATGAAGGATCGAATATTACCTTGACGATTTTCAAAGAGTGGCTTCGGACACTTTTGGCGCAATGATCTTATAACTCTTCACATTATTCACATTAATCTTATAACTCCGTGGGTACATTACTCTCAAATGTGCGATGATGTGTCGTCAAAATTTGAAAATATACCCTTTCTCCCAATTTAGTGAGACGCGAAATGTTTTCAGGCACTTTTGCCAACTAATGTCACGTGTAACTTTTTTTTATTTCATCTTGTTCAGTCTGTGGCTCGCTTTGCTTTATTCCCAGCGCTGTAATCGGGTAAAGTGCTGTCTGTAATCTTATTTTTATTTGTAACGTGTAACTTGAATTTTCAGTATTTCTTGTTACACCTTACCATGAGTACCAGACTACTATACTGAAAAGTCTGGTAACCAGGGTAGTTACACCTTTGCTTTGCTAAATTTACTAAATACCAAGAAAATACCCTCAGCCATCACGCTCCTCTGCAGCGTCTTTCTATTTTATAACTTTTTTTATTCTGTTAACATTCTTTAATTTATTTTATTTTATTTTACCCCCATAAGATTTTACTCTTAACATCTATTTTTAAAAGAAAATTAGCTTCGCGTATGAATTTAACTAATACATACATGGCCCACGAAAATGATAGCTTTCAGAAAGCAGAATGACGCTGTGGAGGAGCATTCCCCAGCCACCATCTTGATACTAAATACCCCAACTAATATCCACAATTCGCTAAGCAGCAGGCAAATACTCCCAGCCACATCTGTTGTCGAAAAATGTCTTCTCATTCTCCATCAAGCACTAAAATTAATATTTTAATGAAGATAGATATACATATAGTTTATCTTTTTAAATCGCTACATGCCAGACTCAAAATCTATGTTGATCTGTTTCTGAAACATCAGAATAGCCGAAACATAAAGCTGGAACAGGAATCTTGGCTGTATTTTATGTGACAATTGTGTACCAATTTTGTATAACGAGCTGGTATTTTTTAAAAACATTTTTGCTGAGTACCATAATTTTGTAGGCATTTTTATGGTTAGGTTGTACGCTGCAAAACTTTTTAGCTTTAGTTGTAGCATTTTATGAAGTAGATACTGCAGTAAGAAATCCGTACCGAAAACGGCAATGATTTTTATAAAACGTTAAGCTTTGATTATTTTGTTACCGATAAATAATACTAAGACAAAACAAGGGTAGATTTCAAAGCGATTAGCCATCGAAGACATAGCGAATTCCCTCAGGCAGAAAATCATAACAAACGAAGCCATGTTTTGATTTTTTGCTTGAGAGAATTCGCTCTGCCCTGAATGGCTAATCGCTTCAAAATTTTGCGTGTCGATTTCACTATTGCTACAAAATCTGCCCTTGTTCTAAGACAACGGAAAAATTTTGAACTGTCAATTAGTTAGTCCATGAGCCGACGAGAGCACTTGTCACTACCACTTCGAGAGGGTAACGTTTGTTAGTGATTTTCGTCTATATGACCCCAATATAGTCAGAAATGGTATGGTAGACATTTTCAAAATGGGGCATGTAAAAATGACGGGGGTCAAACATTGAACAATTCAGTACTGAGCCTTCACATCAAATAAAGCTCCATTGAACGTTTCACTTAATAAATAACAAATCCAACTTAATCCTAAGAGCAATAAATTAGAGACATTTCAATTGTTCTCAACACCTGATTTGTATAGAAAGAGGACAGAAAATAAACACGATTTCACCAATACGAACTCTGAAAAACAATATTTTACCACGGGTACAGGAGTAAAAACTGCACTCCTATTCAGAAAAATCACTTCGTCACTGTCCGAAATTTCATCGGAGTCTTCATAACCATCATAGATGACCATCATTTTAAACCGTTAGCGATGCAGCTACATCTATTCGAGTCATTTGAATGAGAGCAATTACATGAAATGAACTCAAAAATAGCAGTTGGCGCTGGATCTACGCCTATCCAATCGATAGCATACTCGTAGCACTCTCCTTCATATTTCCATCCGTGACCGATTGGCGATGGGATGTTTGGCAAAGCTTCTAAACAAACAAGACTTTGCACACAATGGATCCTTGGCAAGTTTCTTGAAACATGACATCAAAGAGCATTTGCGCAGGCGCGCAACTAGGAATTTTAGAAGGCAGGGATCCAGGCCACAATAAAGGGCACGATTGAAATTTCATTTAAAGGAAATTTAGCCTGGAATTATATTCTTCGGATTTAGAAACGAAGAAATATTACAGGAATTTTCCTGATTTTGCTACTTTCAAGTCTAATGATAATAAACATTTCCAATGAACCAAACAGAAATACAATAAACAGTCTCATCGCCATTCCTAGATCAAGAGTAGTCCGATACAGATATACTACAGAGGTTACTTCATTTTTAGCAAATATTATGTTTCTCAAGCATTCAAGCAACTGCTGTATGGTTCTTTGTTTGACTTAACGTTACTCCATCATCACTGTGAGATTTTTGTTTCCAGGTAAAGTTTCCCAATAGCAGTGTATGTCAGATAATTGTTCATACTTCAGAGTCATTCGCATAGGATAGACGGTGAAAGCATTCTCCTGGGCTGCTGTACTATGAAGGCATCTACAACAGCATTGGGTGTTAACAGCAAGTCGGACCGAATTTGTATTAGGTTCAGGCCATTTTCACGCTCTGACGCCATGGTACTGCGATAGGCTGTCTTCAGTCGTCTAACTCCAGAAGCTGCTCTAACTGCGTCGCACGAACCTATCGGTGAAATGAACCTACCGATTACGAGCAGTTTTCTTATGGAAGGGAAAATATCCCGGTCAGCAACATGATGGGCGTTAATAGACTGTCTGGTGGCTCGGGAACAACATAAGCCTGTCTACCGTCGCATCTCAACCGTGAATTTCTCTGAATTTCTCCTTCTCTTGTCATGCCCATACAGCAGCGCTTTCTTTTGCGGTCCTCCTGTCGTCTTTTTTCTTCAATCTCGGCTGATTTCTCTTTTTTATTCGACATCTCCTTTTCCCAGCGCCTTTTCCATCTTATGAGCTCATTTTTTAAATGCAACCCGTCATCTTCCATATCCGCAGAGAACTTGTTCTTTAGAATGTGAGCAGCCTTATCTACTTCGAATTCTTTGCTTAGCATGAGAGATGGTAGCAGGTTGAACAGTTCCACCTGGTTTCTTTCTGCGAGCCTTGGCGTCAGCTGAGTTGTAATGCTGTCAAGGAATAGAACAGCTACGGAGCGACGGAAAGATTCTTCTATACACTTTTGACGTTATCACGGAATCTGCACCAGCATTTTGCAGTTCTCGGTTGGTTTGGCTGAATATCAACTGATTGTGCCATCTTCACGCTTGTTCATACCAGTCGGCAAATCCTTTCTCTACATTCCCTCGTTTCATGCAAAGGTCCTCTGTGACACTGTCAATCATATGATAGGCTTGAAAAATGTCTTGGTTTCTTCCTTGTAACTTCTTTACCAGTGGTCGTAGATTTTCCATCCTGTTCATTGAAACTATATGTGTTAAGGTAAGGAAGAAGTTTTTTGTTCTTTTATTCTGAAGTGATTTTTTGTATGAACAATTTCTTAGAGAAAGTTGAAGCAAAATATAAGCGATCCTATTTGAGATTACCGATCCATTGCAATGTAAGACAGACACGTATTTTTTATAAGAAACTAAGAATTTTAGTCAGTACTCAAAGTTTCTTAAAGTTATCAGATTTTCAGCACTATGATCTGAGTTTCTTAAATATTTCTTAAAGGTTCCATAACAATCTTCATGTCCACTACCTGTGGCCTCGTGAACATTTCAAAACAAAGCTTTTTGAAGCCTTTTCAATGTTTAGACCGTTTCTTAAGCCTTTCCAATGTTTAGACCGTTTCTTAAGCCTTTTCAATGTTTAGAAGTAAACATTATGCTAAGGATTTACTTCAACAAAATAATTAGTTTCTTAAGCTACATTTTCCTAGTACAGGAATTTCTTTCATTTATTGACTATCTGAGAGTTGAGTTTCTTATAAGCAGTTTCTTAAGAAAATACGTGCATTCTATGGGCTACTCTGTCCTTCATCTTCATTAAGATCATTTGTACTCCTGTTCTAAATTACATTAACAACTAGCATGCCCATATGGCCTTATAGCTTTTGTATACTTCGTTCCTTAGAACCGTAGAACAAACTTAAGTGATGATATTAAAGTGAAGGAAACGTCTATGTACTTTCTTGGAATAAATTCAAGGAAATTCAGAAACTATTTTCCAAGCAGGACAAGCAGCCATGAACTTGAACGCAAAATGATTTAACAAGAAACCGAAGAAACAGTTGTTATCGACTTGAATTGCTGAACGAATTTGAAATATTACTTGAAATTTACATTGATTTAATGAATGTCGAGTCGATTATTCATCAGAAGGAACTATTATGTTGAAATACATATCCAGAATGTGCCATGTTTAGTAATCATCCTTAACTCATTAACAACCACTGATCTCAGTGTTAACAACAATATTGAATCATTTCATTTCTAAACAGAGGTTTTGCAACTTCCCTAGAAAAGGGGCACTTTGGCCCTTTTGAAAAAAAGGGCAGGGGTCTAGGCCTCCAGGACCCCCCGTAGTTGCGCGCTTGTTGCGATTTAAGTGATATTAATATATCTCGAACGTGCCAATGGTACTCACGTTTCTGAAAAATTGACGCTTGAATGTGGTATCTATTCGCTACTGCAAAAATACACAAGTCTGCCTGTGTCTTCTGAAACGATAACAACTGCTTCGCATCCCTCCTCTGTCGCATTCTTTGCATGCAAAGAAGGCGCGTATCTGCTTCTTCGTGATTGCAGCGTAGACTTACTGCTTCTTCCACTGAAAATTTGATTAGTTTCCAGCATTCTGTGTCATATGCGATAAACATGACTTTTCTGAACAGTCGCTTTCTATAACCAGATTCCTTCCATTTTTTGCCAAAAAAATAACGAATGAGTCTGCTCTTGTTGCTTGGTCTCTTGATAAATAGGTCCCATTGTTGAATTGTATGTTTTAAAAAATCATAGGCCTTGATGATCCTCTTTTTACAACCTTCTCTGCGTTTCTTATTGATCGGTAATGAAAGACGTCAAATACCACATCGATTCTTATTCCGTGACATCCTTTCATCTTCCGAACGCATCGATCATCGCATCAACTCATCGCATCGATCATCGCATCAACTATTGCATCGCATCAATCAGTCTAAAGGGATATTCTCTCCTGGCAACGAAAGCTTTTCCAGCCCATTTGCTGGACTTAGATAGATAGACTTGCTTTGTTTGTTTTTCTCCAGTATCATTCGTATGTAATGTGTCACTTTTCGAAATCATTGATTTAACAACAGGTCCACTGCCAGCATCTAGCACAAACAACTTCGTGGTACCGATCAACAGAGCATTTGCAAACAAGCAGTTTCACATCTTCTTCATCTTCTTTTTTAGTTTAAATCTAGGTGTGAGGCGATCTATAATTTCTCTCATATTCCTTACACATGATGTAGATTGGTAATCTGCACTTCTGTAATACCTATGTAGTATTCTTTTTTCTTTGATTTAAAATTTTGTTTAGAAGACGCTACTCTAATTTCTATAGGAAGATCTTTCCATAGTTTTGCACCAAAGTATCTGAAAGATTTCAATCCATATTGTGTAGTGTCTTCTTTGGTAAATATATTTCATCCCTAATTGCCTGTCTTTTGTTCAAGCACCTCATGCAAGATTCTTACGTTAATTTGGGAAGTCTTGCAGCATAGTTGTAATGCTTTCCAATTAAAACACCATTGACTGTCCATTCAGCTATTACACTTGACTCTATGCATATGTCCCTCAGAACGGCATCAATAAATCGCTTACCGATTATTGCAAGTAACGTACAGGCAGTTGAAATGTTCCAAGCCGCATAACTACACTCTTGAAGAGATCGTTATGCTTCCAAGCTATTTCAATCGCTTTAGCATATATTGCTTGGCCAAAGATCACAACAATGCTTCTGAGACGGAGAGTGTACTTTATTTTCATTGCCCGACACAAAATTCCATAAACGGTGGACATCGACGTTTCTGGTGCATCGATTGTAGCAGTGATATCACTACGTGCTTGCACGTTAAACCCTGTCCAGCTGCATATTCTTTGACTGGGACTGTGATGACTCCTTATTTGTAGAATGACCCATAGCTAATTTTTTACAACCAACCATTTTTTTAGACTACTTTCATCAACCTGGATAAACGAGAGGCACAGCCTTGGTGGCCTGGGTCTAGCTCCTGAATTGTAGACATGTAACTCAAAGGGCTCTATTCGGAGGCTTCTTTGTCATGTTTTCTCTGCTGAGGCTACTTTCATCAACCTGGATAAACGAGGGACATAGCTTTGATGGTTTCGGCCTAGCTCCTGAATTGTAGACAGGTGACTCAAAGGTCTCTATTCTGAGGCTTCATTGGCTGTTTTTTCTGCTACTACTTCTGTCCTGTGGGACTGTGGCTGCTGGCCAAGGATCTTTTCTTGAATATTGTAAATAAGGTCGGGCTTACTCATAAAATGAAGAATTCCATTGTCTATAAAATTGTATCATAACACTTCAACTATTTACAAAATATGTTGTTATTTCGTTGGGTTCCTTGTGCTGGATTCACCTCAAAACTCTCTGTTCTCAACTCTGATCTAAACTGTCTGACCTCTGCTTTCAATGTCATATGATACTTCAACTAGCGTATGGAACTGGGAATAGGAAAGTGAGAATAATGTTACAGTAATACTTTTCAACATTGAATAATGATTCCACTTATACGATGTGTTGTTTCAGCTTCACCACTCCACTTAGCGTTACCTTGAGACGATCTATGTTTTCGAATACAAGGGAGACTTGAAGGTGTACGGATATATTTTGTCAGGAAGCATGTGGTCTTCTGTAAATTGGGCAGCTATCTTCTTCATTACAAATGCTGTATCAATTTCCAATGTCTTGCAATGTGACATTCCATGCCCCAACAATCGATTGAGAATCCTGATCACCTCAACGTTTTCTGTTAGAGACTTTACTTTGAATGGCAGTAAAACATGCTTAGGTGTGAGACCCTTGCCTTCATTTACTATGTAGAGAATTGTCTTGTCCGAAGGATATCGTTTTCAGTGTTAAAAGTTTTTCTTCGTCTTCATTGCTGCTTGCAACTAGCAAAGTATTAAAAAATGCATGCAAGTGCTTCGGAAGAAGAAATTTCCTCTTGGAAGTTGAGTAGCCTATATAGGAGAAGTAAGTGGACTTTGAAATGAATTGGCTTCAGACGTCAACAATAAAGCTGCATCTTTGGAAATCTTCACTGATTTATCAGACTCAACGCAATACTTTTTTGCATGTTTCTTTAGCTGAACAGTCCAACATGCAAGCTTTGCAGCTGTTACATTGGCAGAAAAGAAAATTACTTTGCCTTTATCATTTGGGAACATATTTCCAATTTACGTCGCAGATGTCACTTAGTGCTGTCTAGAATACATAATAAGCCAGCTTCTTCTACATGTTAAGTAGAATACATGTTAAGTTAGATTTACCAATGTAGTCACCTGTCTCTTTGCAATAGTCTCTTTTCTTATGTAAAGAAACAGCTTCTCTAAAGAAATGGCTCCTTTAAACTGATATTCATCAACTTCTTCGCTTTCCTCTTCAAGCATAGGCTCATCAAGTTGAACTCTTGCGAAGGATTTATAACATGTGACATGACAATTGTTTTTGATTTTGATTTAATTATTTTTCAGATTCTACTACAATACATTAATTAACTCAACAATAGTTATAGAAATAAAATAAAAATATACAATAATGAAATACAATGATAAATTAATCATTTAAACGAATTTGTACATTCACGCAGCAGAATTCTTGACGAGGAGCTCTCTAAGTAGATAGACTAACGGGAAGAGAGCCCCCTGTCGTTAAAACCCATGAATTCCAAATTAAAGTTAATTTAATTTAAATATATAATAGTCCAAAATATTGGAATTCAAGTTTTATGACATTTAGGTATAATTTTGTAAATGTTTTTTTAAGATTCTTTTTAAACAAAAAATTTGAAGAGGAATTTCTAACTTTTACTGATAAATCATTCCATAGCTTTGCCCCCATATATCTAATGGACTTCAAACCAAATTGAAATGTATTTTTCTTAGTCAAATACAAATCACCGCAAGTTGACTGCCTTGTTTCATACTTATGAATGGAAAAAAATCGTGAAAACGAAGGGGTGCTAACTTATTTGTCGATTCATAAACAAAGGTTAATAATCTAAGTTCGAAAATATCAGCCTAAATGAAAATATAAGTCTAAATGATTTTAAATCTTCAAAAATATGAAGAGAACGAGAAAGATAGTGTTGATGCGAGATTGACTATATCTTTGACAATGAATTTCTGCAGCGATAACTCTCGTCTCAACACAATTGAATCAGCACCTCTTTTACATTTTTTTCTTTTTTGCTAACTTTGTCACAAAAGATGATTATTGAGCTCTTGGTTATTCGTAGCTCAGACAATGTCTGTAAATAAGAGAATGAAGCGAAAAATTAAATATGAATTTTAAACCTCATAATTATTTAAATGCATAAAATGGTACACGAAAAAGATCTCACTATTAATATTATCAAATAGTTTTTCATTGTAAATGGGGGTTTTTGATTTTAGTTTTACAATATTGTAATTTTAGTTTGGCGTTATTTAGCTTTCTTTTTAACTACTTATGTATTAGACAACGTAAAACAAATGAATTATTATTATAAAATTATTATAACATTATTCATTTCTTAACTTTTCAATTAAACAGGACTGCTTTGTTGGCTGATTTCTGATTGCGCCTAAAGACCTTTTTACATTGTAAAATACTACGACACTCTATGCTATTAGATGTCGGAAATTTACATTTCTTTCAAGTCTTTTCCAAGATCCAAAAGTTTAAAATTTTCTCTTGTCACAGCTGCATTGAGCAGAATCTTCTGTGACTCGTATGATACTGGTTTTATTAGAGGCCCAGAGCCTGATAAGCAATGAATAATGCAGCTGTTACTATCCCTTTTCGCTTTAGCGGAGGGGAACAGTCACTGTCATCAAGTGTGGTTATTTCATATCGTCACTTAAAAGGGAAAATATATAAACTTTAGCGCTTAACATTAAAATGGTTCTGAACATAGTCGAAAAGGATAAAAAGTTACATTTCAAATAAAAATTTCTTGTCTCAAATTATCATCTACTTTCTTCGAAATTGCATAGTTCGATATGGTAATAGTACAAAAACCGGAATATGAAAGAAATTGAGTTTGGTTGATTGAAATTTTGACCTGAATTAAATTAACATTTTGCGTCATTCGTCAATGTCATTGGTGCTCTATTTTAACCCCCCTCCCCCTAAAAAGGGCACATGGTCTCATTTCACAACATCTTAAACTGCTTGAAAGTCATCATCAATGGCATCCCCCAAAAGCGGTAGTGAC
Source organism: Phacellophora camtschatica (assembly GCA_036873815.1). Taxonomy (NCBI): domain Eukaryota; kingdom Metazoa; phylum Cnidaria; class Scyphozoa; order Semaeostomeae; family Ulmaridae; genus Phacellophora; species Phacellophora camtschatica. The sequence continues at coordinate 6,778 of JAYJMH010005319.1, read as the reverse complement.
AACCCCTATTTTTGGCACTCGGCTCCATGGACGTTTAAATCTAACTAAGTTCTTTGAGACCTACAGCATATTGGTATTGGCTCATTTTTGAGATGTTAAGGTATCCTATTCATAGCAATTTGTTACTCGAATTATTTGTGTTTAGATATGTTTTCTATCCATGTTTTCTATCAAGAATTGTTTAAAAATTATGTTTTATACGTCACCACACGCTCCTCCGCAGTCTTTTGATTTAATTTTACTTTCGTTAGAGTTTTCACTGATAATACACATAGAACTCATAATACTCATAATACACATTTCCCGAGAATTATAGCCTCATTCTGGGAAAAATCCTTTGTGTGGGAAAAAAAGAAAGACGCTGCGGAGGAACCTGTACGTCACCACACGGTACCTCACTAGAATTTTAAAACGGCATAAAAAAAATCTTTTTCTCACTGGAATCTGGTTTATGTTTAATTGGCCCCATTAGGGGGTCCGTGAGCCGCGAATTGAAGATATTTTATTTCGTGAAACGTGATTCATTAGGTTGAAAAACGTGATTCGTTAGAACATATTTCATTTTTTTGTATCCTAAAGAAAATCTGCAAAATATCCCCATCACAAGCAAAAGGCTGATTTTCATTTATCATTCCTGTCGCTCCCGTCACTGCGATGGTCAGAACATTTACCAGCGACTTGAGCGATTAAATAATTTAAATTTGTTCGCTGCTTAATAAATTGGGTAGCAACGGAGTGGCTTTTGGCGACAAATGTTTGTAAAAATAAAATGAGATTACACCATTTTGGGGTAAAAGAGATTTACAAACAGAGGAGCCAGCCGGCAGCTTTCATACTGCCTCACTTCTTCCATAAAAGCGTGGAGAATTGGCAATTTCTCCTTCCTCGACTTCTCTTGCAGCCATTTATATTAAATGAGAGAAGTTAGTCGCTGTGAGATGTATGGTGATCATTGTATAAAATTTGTAAGGGCAAGTTCGTGAATCTTTTCAATTTTTGCAAAGATTTAGCTGATAAGAAATACCATAACAGAGGGCAATAATCAAAATTTGAGTATACAAAACTTTGGACGAGAATTTTCCTTCCTTTAAATGCAATAAATTTTTTGAGTCGTTTCAAAACATTAAGCTGTGACGCAGCTTTTTTGCAAAGTTCAGAGATATGCGGTTCAAAATTTAATTCATAATTTAATTCATAATCTAGTTGAATACCTAGTAATTTGACAGTTTTTTCAGACTTGATCAGTTTGCCTTGGATGTTAAAATCTTTTCCACTGGTATTTGCTTGATCCTTTCTAATAAGGAGTGCGTGGAACGTTCTCTGATGAAAGAGATACTCAACCAGAAACGCCGAAGTAGGGCGGCAAGGAAGTGGAATGACCCTTGCCCTTCACTAGGAAAAACAGGGGGAAATGCCTTTGTTAAAAAAATCATTTTTTGAATAGCATCTTTTTTATTTAAAGACAAATGGCTGAAACCAGTCTGCTTATACCAGTCTTCTTAAAAGAAGACAACAAATAGGCAACGACAGCCAACCTAGCGATCATGAATTTCAAATTTTCCTGGGGAAGCATGCCCCAAGACTCCCCTAGAATGTTTGCCTACTCCTCTCGCGTATCTAGTCATTGAAAATGCCCTTTCTAAATGTTTGCCCCTTCCCATTTGATGGCTCCGGCGTCCCCGTGCTTAACAGACTCAAGACAAAATTTCCAAAGTGCAAAATCGTGCTTAATAGTTAACGTGGCCGTGGTTTTGCTGGAATAAATTTTTCTATCAAATTAATCCAAATCATATTTCTCGATCTCGAAAATATTACCCATTGGTACATTTCCTTGACGACTTTCGTGGCATATGAAAATAAGTTTTGATCTATAACGACTTGTCAGCAGCGTGTTTCTTTAATTGATGGTCAAGATTAGTTTGTTTACTGCATCGACCATCATTGGAGAACAGTAGAATTTGTTTTCGCCGTTTGTCAAGATCTTGTTATCTTGTTATTCAGTACTTTGTTATTATGTAGGTGCGCAAAGGTTGCTGGTTAGCAATGGGTCTTTAGGGGGTGGCAGTGTTTTAAGCCAAAGTAAAGGGCGTGATCACAAAATGACCTCTGGCAAGGGCCTCTGTTGTACTTTTGTCCCAGGGCCTAAGATAATGATAGTAATAATATAACTGGCATATTCTATGAATAGTCATGCGGTGTAAAATATCTATATTGTATGAATGATTCTTTTTGTTTTAAATATATACGTCTATTTCAAGGGCTCTACCACCTGGTTTTTTTGGGTAGACGATATTTTCCGTGAAAGTTGTAAATTTTATGACGTGAATTCGGTGAATTTTGTTTCGTGATCCGTTATCACGACCCCTTTACCACCCTCTTCTTACTGTATATAACTATAAGTTGGCAAGTCATTAAAAATGCCATCCGTAGAATTTTAGTCAATAAAATCTAAGAATATTGTTATCTATCAAAAAAATTCAAGCCATCATTTAGTTATGCCATATATTTTATCTTGATAAAATCACTTCTTTTTCATTCACACCAAGAGGGCAACAAAAAGATTACGACCCTTAAATATATGCAGGCTTTTCTTTGCTTAGCCATGGTCATAAAAAAAACTTTTTCTTACGACTATAGTTTAGCAAACATCGACATCCCTTCTGTGCTCTTTCTAAGTTTCCTGCCACCTCCGCTTAATGAAGCTTCCGGTGCCCTTGCTTCCTTTCATGCAATTTTGTTTTTTCACGTCAGGCCATTTTCCTGTTCACAGGCAATGCTAACCCAGTCTGCAGAGCATGGCAGTTCTCGACGAGATACCGCGCGTGCAACAACAAGAAATTTGGCGTGCCGCATGCAGATCTAATTTTATTACTGTTTTCATGATTCAAAACAATATAAATCATTCAAAATCGGCCTGTATAACAGTTTTGGAACAATCTCATGCGTGCACTGGACACACTCTGGAGACTGGAGGCTAACAGGTGCCCGAGGTGCCGTGATTGTCCACTTGTTATCGTGCTGAATGATGCAAAATGCGTTTTTGTCATAGGCCTAAATGATGCTTGACCATTTTGAAGGGCTGCTTGCAGCTCCTGTTTCGCCTATGACACATGATGGCAAACTAAACTTAAACATCATCGAAGAATACATCGATTATCTGTTGAATCAGGGCGTCAAGGGAGTTTTTCTCTGCGGAACAACTGGGGAAGGTCACTCATTGACAATACAGGAGAGAAAAGCATTGGTCGAAAAATGGGTTGAATGTGGGAAACACAAACTGGATTGCATCATCGTCCAGTGTGGTTGTGAACAGATTGAAAATGCCAGAGAGTTAGCCAAACATGCAGCTCTTCACAACGTTGATGGTATAGCTTGTTTGCCACCAACATATTTCAAGCCGAACTCGACGGAAGTATTGGTCAAGTTTTTATCTAAAATTTCGGAAGTTGCCCCAGCCACTCCCTTTTTCTATTATCATATTCCAATGATGTCAGGGGTAGTTTTTGACATGAAGGAATTTCTAAAATTGGCGACACGTGACATTCCAATGTTTTCTGGATTAAAGTACTCAAATGAAATCTTATTGGACTTTTCCATTGGGCTCAACTTCAAAGGAAAACAATTGAAAATGTTTTATGGTGGTGATGCACAGCTTCTCGGGGCATTGGCAATGGGGAGCAGTTTAGCAATAGGAAGTACGTATAATTATTTAGGGAAACCTACAAATAAGATGATTCAATCATTTATGGCTGGAGACATAAAGAAAGCCCAGGAGCTTCAAATCAAGATTCAAGATGTCATTCTTGTTCTTCTTAAGTATGGTGGACATAACGGAGTTCAAAAAGCAATCTTGCAGCAATGTGGCCTAGATGTTGGTCCTTCAAGACTTCCTGTTTTACCGTTGAATACAGAAGAATATCAAAATTTGCAACGTGATTTGCAAGAAATAGATTTTTTTAATTTCATAAAAGAGCCTTAAAAAGAGTGAACAGTAAAGCATTGTTATCATATTTTCTTTGTGATAGTTATCATATTATTCCGTTGCTAGTTGCTTGTTAAACCCAGATTCATTGTATACACCTTAATTCCTTTTATTTTCGCGCCTTTAATTTATTCGCATAGAAGGTGCGTGAAAATTTGAGGTGTGAGAATAAACCATCTATTTTAGGCAGTATGGCAGGTATCTTCTTTAGGAACAACACATACATTTAATGAATTTAGTTCCTTTTCACACTTATGGTTATAAATTCTACATGTAGTGATTTGTTACTGATTTTGATATAAAGTGATTTGTCCTCTCTACTGCTGATTTATTGGGTGTGACAAACTGATCATACTTTCATAAACAACATTTTTGGTCTGAAAAAATCAAGGATCAATATTTGAGGTTCAGCTGCTCGGACCCCCGTAAAGATCTACGATTCAGCTTAAAAGATTTCATAAAATAAAAATAAAATACGAAACGAAGTTCCACAGTCTGTGCGCGCCACCGAAAGTAACCCTTAAAGACTAGCGTACACGGGCGATTTTTTTCGCCGGGGACGGCGGTTTTTGTCGGGGACGACGAAAATTAGCTCTGCGGCAAAGACAAAATATTTATATCGTCAGGGACAGATTTTCAATATCAAAAATGTTTCATAATTGTTTTCGTTGCTAAGGACTAAAGACAAAAATCGTCCTGTGCGCGGTGACCGAAGATAAAAATGGAAGGCATCACAATAGAGTTGTAAAAGGAAGGCATCACAATAGAGTTGTGGCAGCCAAAATATGATCTTTCTTCATCAGAATATTCTGGGAGAAACAAAGAGTCTGCTGTGATGTGCGAAATTCCACTTCCTATAATAGTTTCCCTTTAGGGTTCGAGTTCTACTGTAAGAGCAAGTGTAATAGCAAGTACTTGAGGATTCTACTGTAATAGCAAGTGCAACTGAGGCTCTTGTTGTTTTATCGCCCCATATTGTTTTATAAATTTTTTACCAAAATTCCAATCCTTGCAGGTAAACCGTTTTGGAAGAAGCGCACGTGGATTGCGTGTGCGCATAGCAAAGATTTTTCTCAAAGACAAAGATCACCGTCCTCGGCGACAAAAAAAGCACCCTGACCAGGATAGACCATCTTGTTTTCGTTCCACGTTGTTGGAAAAACGATCAGATCGATACCAACTTTTGGGTGTCTCAAGCACAGAGCAGCATTTTGATCACGTTGACCATAATCTTATCGAAAGAAAATTTTTATTAAGAGTTTTTCTTTGATTCCAAAGTTTTTTGGCTGTTCGTCTAAAATGTCTTGCTTTGTCACTCGTCTCTCGGGCAAGTACAGTAAAATCATTTGACATCATTTGTTTGTCCTGAGACCAAAAATAAATCAACCCGATTTTGATAAAGATGCAATGAAGAAAACTTGAAATAAGCTTTATTTCTGGGGCAAAGTTGTGCAGCCCAGAATTTTCTCATCATTTCATCTATCCCGTAAAACCCGATCAAATTAAAAGTTGAATTGCAAAATATCAGATACAACGTTGCTACCTATGTCCCATGTTTTTCAGCAATCTTACCCATTCTTAGCATTTGATTTTGATTTGATTTGATAAAATATCATTCAACATAATTTACAATTAACAATAACAATTCAGATAAATGTAACAGATCAAGAGTAAATAAATCAACGATGAACGTGTTGTGGTATTTGAAGTGTTGGGAACGACACCTATGTCTAACATTTAAAAGTCTTACCCAGTTTTTGCAGAAGATAAGAACAGTGTTGCTACCTAAGACAATTTTCAATATCTGATTTCCGGGGAAGGGGGTACATGTTCCACGGTTGGATGGGAATGTTCAGCTAAGATTTTATAAATGCACACATTTAATGTTAAAATTTTTGTCTATACCCAACATTAATGTTGTTTCATTCCAAATAACCCAACATTAAGGACAATTTTTAACATCTAACCCTACATTAAGGCATTCTTGCCATAAATCATACCCATGTTTAGAGAATTTACTCCCCTAAAAAGCCCACCCGTAATTATATTTTAGGGTGTACCCCCCCCCCCCCACCCTCCGGGTTCTGATTGAGAAGAAAAAAGCCAGTGCTGATTGTGCTAACAGTGCTGGTACAACCAGTTTTTGGGGGTATACCTTGCCAAATGAACAATTGTTCAAAAAATGCGGGGAAAAGCAAAAGTTACCGAAAGCAAAAAAAGCCAGAGCTGGCCCAAACATCAAAGAAAAAAGCCGCAGTTTGGGACCGGCCTAGGACCATTGTCCCCCATACTATAGGGACATGACCGCCCCTGGATTTTGAACTTGATTGTTTGAGCATAGAGAGCCTGGGTTCTAGTAGCGTTTCAAACATCATTCTTTCTTTTGGTAGAAAATGGCGGCGGGAAAACGAAGGAAGACAAAATAGAAGGTCGCAAAAAGAGACGGTACCATACTTTTTTGAGGTGAACTATGCTCTACCAATTGTTATTAAATTACTTACAAATTTTGGCTATTTATTTTATTCGGGGCTTGTCTGTCGGCCGGCCATTTTAGTAAAAAGAAAGCAAGACAAGGAAAAGATACGTAAAATAAAAAAGAGAAGAAAGATAAAACTAGAACTTAAAGGAAATAAATCATATTAGACTACTGTATTGGCAGTGAGTGCTGCCTACTACTCTGAGCTCACACCTCATCAGTCATAAATCTTCAAATAGTTTTAAGGGGCCATCGACATTTAGGTTTCGTCTTTCATCGTGGCATTTGGCCGCGATGGGGGGGAGGGGGTTCAGACGCAA
>JAYJMH010005308.1:0-26504 GCA_036873815.1 Phacellophora camtschatica | reverse complement strand
CACTACTTGTTTCATTCTGGATAAAAAAGAATTTCACATAAAGCAAGTGCCATAACACAACATATAAATATATAAAAGAACTAATAAAAATAAAAACAAACCATGCACACCACAAACACACCTTGCTGGAGTGTAATGGCACTCAGTGTGCTGAATAAAAAATATCACAATTATGGTAAAAGGTTGCTTGCTCATGGTAAATATGGAATACTAAAGAGTGATTACACATTGTCTATAACTTTAAAATAACAAATAGTTTAATATTACTTTTACAAAAAGTAAAAGAAAAAAAATTAATGAATTTTTTTGGCATCATAAGAGAGAAAACTAAAAAGAATCCTTTAGTTTGTGAAATGTATTGTTAGGTAAATGTGAAATGTATTGTAAAAAGTTGCTTGTTATTGGTAAATAGGAATTACTCAAGAGTAACTACATATTAAAAGTCTATAACTTAAAAAATAACAAATAGTTGAATTTTACTTAAAAAAGTAAAAGAAAACAAAGAACAACATTTATACATACATACAATTTATGATTACATTCATGAGCAAACTTATGATTAAATTTTATTGCAAATCTATCACAAATAAACACACAAACAAGAACAAGATTATTAACAAAGTTCACCTCAGATTTTCGATGCCTTTTCTCCTCGTCGAAATTTTGTTTGACAGACTTGAAATTTTCACTTAAATAATTATTCTGTAAAGGAAAGTTTTCATATTGAAAAATGAATGATTATTGACAAATTAAAAAAAAAACAAAATATGGTCAAACGCGCCACATTACATCTAGTTTAGTAAAACTTTTATTTCAGTTTATAGAACTTCTTTCAACGAACGTTTAAAAGTTAAAAAGTTGTTAAACGTAAAATAATTCCAACGTTCACAGTAATGACTTTACTTTTTTCCTCTCATGCGATTTTTCCTCTTATTTACTTACTTTTTCAATCAGCCGAATTCTTTCGTCTTCCAACGACCTTACTATATTTTGAGTATTTCTCAAATGATTTTCGAGCTCTTGAATCTGAAAAACGGATCAGAAAAAAGAGACGTTCATGACCTGGATGAGTAACTTAAATTAATACAATGGTAACTATCTTATAACTACACTGTAAACAAAACGAATATTTATAGTTGTAGTATTTATCATCTTTATGTGTTTTAAAAATAGCAAATTTCAAAAATTACATATACCCACCAATAGGAAACACATAAAGAATCTTAGAGATTGGTTTTCTTGAAACACAATAGAAATCACATTGGCGTATTGTTCTAATACAATAGACCAGATGTAAAGTGTTGGTTTTTTGTTCGTGGGTACCCACTGTATATATAATTTTTTTAATAGAGCAACAAAATAAAAAATTTCCCGTTAAAAATTAACAAAATTAAAAGAAAAAATAACCTGTTCTCGTTGTTTCGTTGCAATATCTCTCGCATTGGTCAACTCACTTTCAAGTCCTTTGTTTGAATTTTCTGATACCCGTAACTATACAAAATAATAATAATGATAAATTACTTATATTTTCAACCCTCTCCCCACTTAAAATAATTTTCAAAGGGGTAACAATCTTAAACTGTTTCAGACAATTCGTGCTTATAAACAGTCATAATTAGTCTAGTATGTACATATATATAATAGTTCTATGACAAACAACTAAAGAGTATTAACATTTATTATTTATTGTACCAATTTAATTTGAAGAAAATATTTCAGCGATCATTCCAAAAATTTCAGTTTTATTTTCCAGTGTTTCTAAGATATTTAGGAAGGGTAAAAAGATACCTCGTCACATAAATATTTTTAAAACCATTGAAAGAATAGAAATCTCTTTAAGAAAATGCATATTTTTATTCAAAAGGTATCCCAAAGATAAAAAGACTGATATGTCTTATCATTTTTTCTAACCTTCGTTCGTATTACAAAATTCTAGATTGAATGTTTAAAAAATAATTTTTATTTACTAAGATCTACCATTCAACTATAATGACGTACTTTTAGAGTGAATTTGAAATTCTTCTAGACTTTCCTAAATTAGAATTTCTTAAATTTCTTAAACTAAAATGTTATGAAAAAGGAAATAAAAACTCTATTTTATCGTTTTTCATAAAAAATGTATTTCAACAGTAATAAATAATTTAATACATCTGCAAATTTTATCGTCATTTACCTCATTCTGACATTGTCGATGAAGCCCTTGAAGCTCTTTGTTTTCAGCTTGAAGCCTTGCAATTGCTGAATTTTGTGCAAGTGACTATCAATAAAAACAAAACATCAAATGTGCATCAATTTGGAAGAACATTCACGAACATTTTGTTGAAACAGTCACCAAAATTAGATCACAGTTGTGTCCGCTTTAGAGAGAGTTGACTAGACCATCAAAATATTTCATTTAGAAAACATGACTAAAAGTTCTAAATTCAAAGTAAGAGCTATAATTCAATATATCTGTCCATCTGCGTTTTTATTCATCATACCTCTTTTTGTTTCTCTGCTAGTTTATCTGTCAAATCTTGGAGAACTTCCTCGCAACGTGTCAACTGTGTTTCGCATTCTTGATACTTTGATCGAACATTCTGGATGTCTTTTTCCATTTCTTGAATTCTCTCATATTGTGACTCGCTCTAGATTCAAAATAAACATGTATAATTCTGCATTTGTACTAAATTTGGGTAAAAAGTTTTCACTGAGATCACATACATATGTGCCCAGTTGGGTTCTCTTTCGTATTTCAACTTTCATTTATTGCTTTGATGAAACTTTACTTTAAAAATTCAATGTATATTACATTTGTCATCGAAATGAAAAAAGTAATAATGCCATGCTGGAAAAATGCAGTCAGTAGCAAATTAAATAAACCTATGCACAAAACATTGATTTAATATTTCCCCTATGCCTTTCAAAATTTAAAAAAAAAGTAATAAAACAAACAATATACCTCTATTATCATAAAAAATAAAATTTCTATTATGGTTTAGTTCAATTCCAAAAATACTTTCCCCTACTTTTGAAGTAATCCCCATAAAAACTGGTCAGAATTTCATTCTAATAATACAAATTTAAGAATGAGATATTTGTACCTGTTTAGCTTTTTCTCCAAGTTGCTTTGTAAGATTTTCATATTGCAGCTGATTCCTTACAATCTCTGCATCACGTGATAATATCTATCAAAACACAAATTATTCCGTTCTTTTAATAACAATTCTGTTCTTAAAATAAAGTTAAAAAAATACACAGATACAAAATTATAAATTTCAATATCTTTTGTATATATATCAACAAATTCAAATCCGCCTCTAAATACCTTCTCATTTGCTTCTCCCAAACTGTCGTCTAACGCTTTCATAGCACCTTGACAATGGTCAACCTTTATGTAAAAATCAAATCATCAAGTATATATATACCTATGATCTATAAATATATGATCCCAACTCAAATCAATCAAACATATAGGTAGATATGCGAATTACCTACTTTCAAATTATCATGTTTTCAAAAGATGGAACAAAGCAAAAGAATTAATGATGTACAAAGGTTTTAAAAAGAAGCAAACCTTATTTTTAGTTTCTCGAAGCTGTTCCTCAGCTAGATTCAGTTTGTTTTCAAGATGTTGACAACTGAGTTGTGATTCGTGCAAATCATTTTCTATGCCGTTCAACTGTAAGTCAGAATAATATATGAATTAAGCTTTGAAATATTAAACGTTACCATGAAAATAGTATATATATTTTTAAAAAAAAACTACTACGCACTTGATTTCTTATGTACTATAAGGCATTAAACTTGACTTTTAATCAAAAACTGTCCATGAATATCCAAAAGGTGAGAATGAATACCCAAAAATGATTTTCAAGATAGTGGTAAGAACTTTGGTAAGTTAATTTAACTTCACTTCATGCATACTTTAACCAAATGAAAGTCAAATGACTGTAGATTATGCATGATCTGATCTTTATCTATGACATTAAGGTTTATTTAATGTGCATATAAAAGTGAATATAATATGTGTTTTAATATTCGTTATAGATTCTGGCAGAACCATAATCATAAAGAACTAAAACCCCAAATTAGAAAGTAAAAACTTCAAAATGTAAACTTTTAAAACAAAATATGTACTTTTCTGGTAAGATCTTCTATTTCATGGTCTCGTCTTCTTAAACTCTCAACATTGTGTTCGTTCTTAAAAAGAAATAACAGAAATTTAGAAAATATAAAATTGATATAATGTTATCTCAGTTTAATAACAAAAGGCAAATTGTTAAATTAGCAAAATGTAAATATATTCAATAAATAATTCACAGAAAATGGCAATAAAATATTTTTCACAAACCTCCAAGATTATTTGCTTTCTTTGTTTTTCAGAATTTTGAAAATCCACTGACAATCTCGATATCTTTTCTTGTGAATCTTTTAACTAATAAAGAAATTGAACAGCAAATAACAAATAGAAAGCAAATACCAAAATGTAAATATTAACATACATTTAAATGAAATCTATTCCTTTTTCATGACTCTTCTCATTTTTCACTTTACACTGCCGACTAGAAACCTCTCACAAAAAACACATCTCTTTACACGATAGCCAACCCATATCGTATGGGGTCTCCTGAAGATCATATCGTATGGGCACCTTGCTCATTCTTGACTACACTTTCAGATGTACCCTGGGGTCCAGTGCATCTAGAAAAATCAGGAAAAAACTGTTTTTCTCTCATGTTTTTCTCATCTGAGGCTCTGGATCCCAGGGTATTTTAGATTTATATTGATGTTTGCCACCAATAGCTAACGCTCGGTTTTGCAGTGACATACCCTAAATAATTCTCCAATTCCAAATCCTTTTCATAAATTGCAATCACTCCCAATAGATATTAATCACCAAACAAAATGAACTGAACATATGTTTATAAAATAATGTCACTACAAAATGTTAATGTTAAATAAATTAAACAAATCATCAAAATAGAGAATGATTAAGTAAATAATTCACCTGTTTTTGAGCTTCGTCGTGTTGCTCGTTCAGCTGTTCAAGGTCATTTTTTGTTTCACTCATTTCTCCTTTTAGAGCTTCAATCTGTTTGACAGAAAAAAACAACAGCACTTCTTTCAACTCAAAATATCTAAATATTTGTAAATTTCAAAATGAAAATCTTAGAGAATCTAATATTATAACATGAGAATACGAAGAAGGCATTTTGACAAAACTGAACCTGAAAACCAAAACTTAAGTTTTTCTTGTAAGACGAAGAAATACGTTTTTAAGATAATTGATACCTCATTTTCGTGATTTTGAGCTTCTAATGCTTGTTCGTTTTCAACTCTTTTTATTTGCATCGATTTGTGTTGCACCTAGAAATGAAAATTACAAGATAGTATAAAACAAGGAACATTTCAAGGTAACATTCTTCTCGCATAACTAAAAGATCGATTTGTAAAATAAACGCTTACCTCCTCAGCTAAACGCGCAGTTTCTCCTTGTAACCTCTTCACTTGTTCCATGTGATCTTCGATCTAAATAGTAAAGAGAAACTGAATTGTTAAAAATTGCAAAGCAGTTAATATCAATATGACAATCATATACAGTGTTGTTTCAAAACAAGCTCAGTCGTAACATAATAAAAACTGTTTTCAAAAATTAGTTTACTCCAATTCTCATTGTTATTTTCAAAAGTACAAATAATAAGAAATTATATACAATTCAACTATTTCGCAATAACAAAATTCCGTTTAAACAAATAGTTTTCTCTATAAGAAAAGTTGTACATGTGCCTTAATCAAGAAATATGATCTGGAAAGCATTTCAAAGCAACTCTAAACTTTCTTCTCCGTCTGATTTTAACTCAGAGCATTTCAAATCAAACCTTTTCTAAATATAAAGCAATTCAAACCTTTTCTAAATTTTCTTCTCTATCAGATTTTAACTCTTTAATCTCTGCATGACATTCTCGAACAATGGTTTTGAGTTTATTCAGCTCCTCGTCTCTTTGACCTAGCTCCTCCACAGTATTTTCGAATTCCTGCTGCGTTGCATCTAACTCAGACTGAAGATTCAAAATAACGGCATCTTTGTGAGCAACCTAACAATGAAATGCAATTCAAATAATAATAATAACAAAAAATATAATAAACGTTCGTTTTACTTTCAGAACATTCGAAAAAACAATACGATATTTTAAATATAAAACTGTTTGCATGAATAATTTAAAAAGAATCTTCCAATATATAATTGCTAACCTCTTGAATGCATGTCTTGTGTTTTTCTTGAGTAAGACTAAGTTCCAATTCAAGGTGTTGAATTGTTTCTTCGGTCTGGATTAACTAAAAAAATTAAAATAAGGAAATTATATAATCAATCCATAATTATAAATAATCTTAATATATAGCAGTGCACTTTGTTTTCAAACAAACTAGTTTTTATCATTTCCTACATTGAATCAAAATTTAACTTCATGTAAGATAGAATATCATAATACCAATTTGCAAGTAAACTTCACGCCAGAGTAAAGCTGATTTGAATTACCTGTGTATTACTAGACTGGTGTTTGCTTTGTAGAGCTGCCTGATCACCTTTTAGCCTTCCTAACTCTTCCTCTGCCTTCGTTAACTGCAAATAAAAATTAAGCTATCAGTACAATTTGACCAAAATGGTCATTATAGCATATAGCCAAAACACGAAGCTAAATAAATGAATTTCAAAAGTCAAAAATGACCTTCATAAACATTTTAACATTTCTTTGGCAATAGACCGAGTAACTTCCAATTTGTTTTCCCCCGATTGTTTAAATGCCATGTGACCAATCGTAAATGAACAGGCTTGTAGCTGGGAACCGTGAAGGAGGCACATGCAATTCCAAAATGTCGCCCATTCTTGCAGATTATCTTCTTCCTTTTTTCCTTCACAACTCCCAAGCCTTTCGCTGCAACGTTTTCAAATCATAAAATTTGCAATTAATTTTCAAATTTCCTTTTTATCTTCGGTTATAATTCAATACCACTTTCAATAAAAACAATTACCAAGAAGAAGAATAAACTGAGCGTATCAGGCATAACCTTTTTTCGATAGTCAAACCTTTTCTATGTACAATAAACGATTCAAAATTAAATACCTCATCATACACATCTGCGTATCTTTGCTGTGCAGCGTCAAGTTCCTCATCTAATTGTCTAATTCTTTGGTCTCGCACTGCAATCTGAAATTAGTCATAATTGTGCTGACAACAGAACAAACTTATGAAAGAAATAGTTCTACGAAAACAAATTTTATCGACAACTCGCATTTTAATGATAAATCTCAGATTGAGAAGAATGACGAGCCATCCTTATTTTCAAGATAGAATAACAAATCACATTTTTAACAACATCATATAAACAATTTATGTTTTTGCGGTGTAATAGCAATGTTAAAAATTTCCAAATAAAAATCCAGTTTTAAAATCTAAGAAATAAAATTTCACTAAAATCATCAATCCTAAATTGTCCCTTTCTAAAATCGTAAATTGAAAATAAATGCATTTAAAGATAGACAAAAATGTCAAAAAATGCCATCCATTAAAAGTTTAACAAACATTTTTGTTAACTAGTAAATTTTGAAGAAATAAAATTTTCACGAAATTGACGTAGATTTTGCTAAAGTAAATTTTGAAAACGTTAAAAATTCAGACCTCAAACATAGTGGCGTTCTCCACAGGGAAGCAACATTCTCCAATCATGTCTGAACCATTACACCCATTTTAAGAAGAGTTATCTTTAGTTTACATAATTATCAGAGAGAAAACGCATGTCATATCAATCTAAAAATGATTCAATTTATACAACCGTGTAAAAATACAACAAAAATCGTTTCATTTTATGTGTTTGTTCTCTGATACCGCAATATACCACATGACCATGGAAATACCACGTGACCATGGAGAAACATCATTCATTAAAGCATTTGATGATTCAATCTAGACTTAATACAAGAGTCTCCGTTCGCTCCCCCGTCTTACATTCCTCCGAAGGCGACGTCAAATACATCAAAAAGCGCAGGGAGACAAGGGACTCGTGTAATAAGGCTAGTTTCGATCTCCAATGTGCAGCATGATGCATTAAAACCAATAGAGCAGAACATGAAGCATTCAAGACAAACATTTGTTGCTTTAAAATTTTTATTAAAAACAATATCTTAAACCACTACAAATATGTACAAAAGCAATTTATCACTATGTACCGAAGCAATAGCTCTTTTTAATCAATTAACTTTCAATTTAAAAAAAATAACAACGGAGAAGAATAGAAATACCAAAATAATAATAATTTATATTTAATAACATCAATTCCCCTCAAGCAGAAATCTAATTTCACAAAATTAAATGTTTGTCGTGAATGCAACTTGTTTTTAATTCATTATTAAAGTAATATTTCAAAATAAATTTACAATTAAAATCAGTTATTCATTTTACGATATGAATTCTCGAAGATACCCGCAAGATCTGTTCTCGCAGATTCCCGCAAGATATTTTTATCCAAACACCTGCATTACAAACGCAGATACCAATTCACAGAGATAACAAAAGATACAGTAAATATACTAATGCTTTCAAAAAATGCTCCACAATAATTCGATAATTTTGAAGTGGAAAATATGAAGTAAATCTTTGATCAAAAATTCTATTTACGAGATGAGATGGTGCTGAACCTCATCCTGAACGTTTTATCTTCCCACAGTATGTTTAAGAGACTTTTGTAAGAAGACTAACGATGCCTACCAAATTCAAACGTTTTACAACGCAGTTTCCGTTATTTCCCATTAAAATATACATTTTTTCAAGATTATACCCAGATCTTGTCCAAGGGTCCAATCTTCAAAATCAATCCATCAATTGATCAATCAATCTGCAAATCTTCTAGGCCCGTTTGAATGTTATTTCAGAAATGTTTGTTTGTTTGTCTGCCAAGTTCGTCTGATTTCAGAAACAATTTAAACGTACGTTTTCGTATACAGCATTATCATCAGTTTAGAAATAAGAATCAAACAGAAAGATGGAATTAGTCTGATCAACTTTTACAAAATTCATTAAAAACGGCACCGCTTATGATGGCGGGAAAAAACTTTCCCATGAGTCTTTGTGTTCGATTCACGAATGTTTTAACGATTTTCATCTTTTCTTTATGGAACAAAATGCCGTGATAAAACAATATTGGTATTGAAATAAATGAGAACAAATAAACAAACAGAACTGAACAAAACATATAATATCTAGAAAACGAAAATACTTGTACCATCCTTCAAATGAAATGCATTATTTGTTTGGATTATAACAGTTTCGAATTTCGAAAGTTTTCAGGAGAGTTATTATTAATAACATCACTTACATCATCAGCAGATTTTCTATACATCGATTCAATATCTTTTGTTGATTTGGTCAAATCTTTTTCCAACTTTTTTATGCTTTCAATTTGTTTTAAAATCTAAAATCAAAAACAAATATTTAATTCTAGCAATGTTATTCTAAATTTTTAGTTGTCTAGCCAACACTGCTCTCAAGCAAAACTTAAATAAAATATTTAAATATGCAGCTCAAATATATACTAAACTTTTCTAGGGAAATATTTAAAGATGAGCAAAGAACATAATTATTTTAAAAACGACAATTTCATTCATTGATTCAACTATCGAAAGGCTTAATTAATGTGAAACAGTCCTCTCTTACTCGCCTTTATTTTTTCTTCTATATTGAAATGAATAAAATTGCAATTGAATTGCATGGGCTATTCGTAATAAGAGCAACCTTGAATCCTTTCCCGTTGCGGATGACACAGAATAATTTGAATAGTTCTTCTTTGGTTTTTAAATATTAATTATTTTTCATGATATAAAAGGAAGAGTGTAAATGTTGATAATAATAACCTCTCTTTGTTTCTCCTTTTCCTTTTCTTTGAGCGTAGATGTTTCACTGCCCAATGACAAAACCTGATCCTCTCGTTTTTTAAGCTGTCAACAATAAGAAAGAAAATTAAATACAAAATTAAAAAGTTTAAATAATTCGCAATAAAAATATCACTGCATTATCTCAACATTAGACGATATATTCAATCAATCAATCAATCAATCAGCCAATCGATCCTAATACAATATAATCTTGAACATAACATAACATAACAGACAGTATTTCACAGCAATGACAGAATTCTGCAAATTAAATTTTTGAAATTGAAATTTAACAAAATTTACCTTGTCTAAAAGATCTCGTTGCTGTTTCAGCAAATTTTCAAGTTCACCTTCAAGTTGATCAATTGCTTCTTGTTTCATGCTTATCTGTGTTTTAAAGTAAGAATAGTTAAGAAAAATTAAATAACAAAGTTTAAGCATAATCAAATACTTAAATACATTATGCATAATTAGATCCAACAAAAAACTTACGTCCAATAAATGTTTTACCAAAAATCTGTAAGATTTCGTCTCTTTGTTACACTGAATCGAATACAGATACAAGAGTAAACAAATACATCTCACAATCACAGGCAGCTTATCGCCCATTTAGAGGCGCATCAGACTGCATATGGGCATACATGTAGGTAATCGAAAAAGTTTAAACTAAAAATATTGCGGCTTATGTTACGGGTATTGACATATCGTCAGCTTTTGACAAGATACGAAGAAAGAAATTAATTGAAATTCTATAAAATTTTATTGATAAAGATTAGATACGGATTCTTCAATACCTATTAGAGAATATGCCTCCAGAGATTGAGATGGAACTGATTTTCAAAAACTTTGTAAATAAAGAGCTTACTTTAAAAAAAACCTGTAACAATACTTTTTCAAACAATATTCAGCAGCATTTGCAACAACTTTCAAATAATGGCAAATAGCATTTTGTACCAATTCTACATTTATACATTTTATTTAATACTGAATTTATTTGATATTAAATTGTAAATATATATAAACACAATTCATAAAAAAAACCTAAAATAAATGAAATGTTCAGCACAAAGGTCCATCTTTAAAAAAAGGAAGATCACCGAAGAAAAGATCACTCTTTAAGAAAAATAGTTTAAAATAAACGTGAGACTTTTTTAAGTAAAATGAGCATTAAAAAAAAAAATACCTCGTGAGTTCTCGATTGCTCTAACTGTTCAGCAGAATTCAATTTGATGATTAAATCTCTAACTTCATCTTCAAAATGCTCAATCTACAAGAAAAATTAACTTAACTTCAAATCTGTAAAAAAAACTTTTTAAGTATATATATATATATATATAAGTATATTAATATAAGTAAAATTTTCGCATTTACATGAATACACTGTTTAATATGTTCAATATTTCTATTTCAAAAACATTTACGACCATGTTAAAAAATTTAATCCTACAGAGATTAAGACAACCAAAATTAGTTGTTGTTGTTGTCACCTTATCTGTGTGTTCATCGTGCTTTAATTTCATTTCACTGAGCCTCGTTTCCATTTCGTTTATTGTCGAATTTCTTTCTTGTATCTAAATTTAATTCAAATATGATCACAAATAAAAGAAAGGGCTTGCCAAAAATTGAAATAAGATTCAAAAAATCAAAACTGTTTTTACATAGATAGCTCAATTCAATACAACAATGCTACGAATACTTTGATGACTAAAATTTACTGTGCTTTATCAAAAAATAACATTTCAACCTTGGTTAATAACCTTCTCAAGTAAAACTCCTTTATTACAGAAGGTCAATAAATTGACAATCAATCACTGCTTTTCAATACCAGTGCTATTCTGGCACAATTTTGGAACCTCTAGCCAAAGATTAATATAATAACTTCATGTTAATATTGCAATGAATAAGTGTTTTCATTCTGCATACCTCTTTGACACATTCTTTGTACTGCTCTTCAAATCTCGAAGCTAATTCTGAAGATTCACTTGCCTAAAATAAATAAACGTGTAAGAATCTGTATACATATGCAGTAGTATCTCACCTTTAAGAAACTCGATCTCAAGCTATTCTTCTCGTTTAATATCGTTGTTCTATTGCTCTTGTTCAAAATTCAAGGCCTGAGTTTCTTATAGATGGTTTCATAAAGATGGGATATTGCTGTATCAAATATCGCACATGCATATATTTTCAGTAAAATAATATAGCACTTTGTATTTCATCAATCTTTGTGTTTCAACAAAACACATGCATCAATTGATCAAAAAATAAAATTGATACCTTCTCCAGATACTTGTTCCGATCTTCTTCAAGTTCAAGTTTCTCAACTTTCAAATTGTGAATAGCTTCTTCTCTTTTCGTGACCTAAAAATCAAAGAAAAAAATTAAACGATCAAAATGTATATATATATATATCCTAAAAAAAACTAACAATTATATACAAAAGAAAAAAATTATTTTCATAAACAATTACAAAACCAAAATACTACCTTTGCTTCATTTAAATAATATGCAAACATAAAATCAAAAAAAAAATTACCTCTTCAGAAAGAACATCGTTTTCACTTTGTGAAGATATTTGATGTGCTTTCACTCTTGCTTCAAGTCTTCCATTCTGCATAAAATATTTCCAAAATAATTGCTAAACACTCTTTATACATTCTAAATACTGTTTTAAAGCCTTCGGTTTCTGAATTTAATGTTTTATGAATTTTCAAATGACTGTACAATAAGTTTGTAAATCCAAGTTGCACATTTTCTACTACCCAACCACAACTTCAAACGTGATGCCATATATACCATCATCGAAAAAATCGAACAAACAGATCGCGACGATGCGAAACAAGTTTTAGAAAAGCACGAAGCTGCTTGGATGATTCACTTACAAACCATTCACCCACTAGGACTAAACATAAAATTAACTAATCCATTATTAAAATAACAAAATTAATATACAAAGATTTTGCTACAATATTTGTCCATTCAATTTCATTGTTCCCCTGTGTAGCAAACCGACAATTAACATTATTCAGACGTCTTATCTGATTGAAATTCAATTTGATGTAACATTAGCTCAACAATATGTATACAAAACAAAACATTGTAAATTTTAAAACAATAACCTGATGAAGGTTCGATTTGCCGAAACGCGTCGAGAATATATTAAACATATTAAAATATCCAGATCGTCTTTTTTCTCCGTTCTTCTATATATATATAGTAAACTTTGTTGGGAAAATCTTTCCATAATTGCTTGCTTGATTGTTCAAATAAAATAATGTTATTTGAAAAGCTTCCATATTCTTTTAAATTTTATATCTGATAAATATTGAATTGAAAATGTAACTATTTTTTAAATACCTCTTCGATATAACTTAGTCTTAAATATAACTGAACTCTCAAATACCTCTTCGATGACGTCACTGTATTTTGCTTTAATTGAATTCAAATCTTTAGAAAGTTGGCTGTTCGTTTTATCATGTTTAACGACCTAAAAAAAAATCTATTTTTCAATATACCAGATAGACATGCATTTATATATATATATATAATACATGCTTGAATAATAAATAATTGTAGATTGATATTATTGATATTCACCTCATCACCAAGTCTTCGATTTTCTTCTTGAGATTTCAAAAGTTGAAGTTCAAGATCTTGAATTGACTTTTCACGCTTTGCAACCTACAAAAACACGTATAGCTTATATATATTCAGGATATAAAAACATTTTTGTTTTCAAATTCTTAATACAATATATCCCCGCTATTAAGAAACTGCAAATTGAGACATCTTTAGGTGAACAATAGAAGAACAATGCATTAATTCAATGAACAAGGCAAAAACCAAATATCCGGTTTCTTAACAGTGGGGTTTATTGTATATATTGTGTGTGACATTGTAAACAAATCTGCATATATATAAATTACAATAGAACTCATTACCTCTTCAATGTAATCTTTTTGCTGACCTTGCAACCTTTGTAATGTTTCATTCCTATATGTAACCTGTAAAACAACAAAGATATATATGTCATCAATCTCATGAATATTACAAGGAATATTCAACAAAAATATATATATGTCATCAATCTCGTGAATATCACAGGGAATATTCTAAAAGCAGAAAGAACATAAAGTGATAAACAAAGATATATATGTCATCAATCTCATGAATATTACAGGGAGTATTCTAAAAGCAGAAAGAGCACAAAGTGACAAACAGGGATATATATGTCATCAATCTCATGAATTTACAGGGAGTATTCTAAAAGCAGAAAGAACATAAAGTGACAAACAAAGAGATATATGTCATCAATCTCATGAATATTACAGGGAGTATTCTAAAAGAGGAAAAAACATCAGAACATGTTATTTAGAAAATTGACAATAAGCTTGATTAATCCGCCCAAAAAAAACAAATCCTAATTTTAAATGACTGTGTTGCTCAAAAGTGTTATCAGAAAAAATGAGATATTTATATATATATATATATATATATATATGTTTAAAAAGAAAGCTTGTTAAATTGTTTCCATCGTATGATTTTTGCCATGTTTCTGTAGCTGCTTCAAATCTTCAGTTTCTAAACTTTCAATTTGCAAGAAAAAATATCATTCAAGAAAAAAGATAAAGAAACACTTTCTCGACCACGTTGAGGAATGCATATAAACACTATGACAGAGATCCCTGCACATCTTAGGATCTTTTACAATTTTGCTGAGCTCGTAAGTGCAGATATTGGTCCACGGCTGTATGCATTGATTGGATAGATGTCCTTTTCAGGGACGAAAAGATCCAGGACATACCTTGCTTTCAGTTTGTTTTAAGTCATCTTCCAAGCGTCGAATATCTGATTGCAACCGCACTATACTTTCGTCACGCGAAGCAATCTAATAAAATAAAAATTAACATAAAATCTTAAAGAATATTTCCGAATTCCTTAAAAAATAAATTAGATTAAATTGGTGCCTTAAATTGCTGATTTCTATAAGCAAAAAAAATTTAAAAATCATCCCTGACAAAAACGATTTCCGTTGCTTGTCAAGATGAAAAAAGTTTCAAATTGGATATTGAAACAGATCACTAAAATTAAATGTCTCACTTCTTGTTCGTTAACTTTTTTCACTAACTCGTGATTCTTGTCTTTCGTTTCTTGTTTTGATTGGAGATCTTTCACCTAAAAAATAATTTCATTCAAAAAATTATATATAATTTTTTTTTAAATATTCTTCAAAGAAAATTCTAAAAACTTGCACATCCCTGGGAGCTCGACAAAAGAAAATGATTTCTTTTTAACTGAGTGTCATAATTGTGGAGTCGTTAAATGGTTGTGTTGTCATCAAATTCTGCTCTTGCAACTATTTGGATGACAAGAAAATAAACTGAAATAAGTTTAAAGACACTTCATACTCACAGATAAATTAGCGGTGCTTAATTGATGTTCTAAATCTGCAGTCAAAAGACGATATGAAGAACCCTGTACAATGAACGGAACATAAAATCATTATAGATGACGTATTTATAACAGTGCTAGAAATTTCAACACAAACAGGATATTTCATCAACTTTTTAACACAAAATAAATCATATGTACGAAGAATTTTACAAATTATCATAAGAACAGAAATAAATGCAATACTCGAGTGCAACTTCTTGCAAAGGAAATGCCTAAAAACAATTGCTAATTTTAAGAATATCTTGATATTTGTAGGAAAACATGAAAAAATTATATATATACTTCAACTGAACATGAAATACTAAAATGACAAAAAATAAAAAAATCAGAAATTAATCAAAAATGTCAAAAGTCTTAAACATGTTCATACAAGTATATTTTCAAAAGTAGAAATATATATACATTATTTACATATAAAATCTGTTTACAATCGAAAACAAGGCAACAAAATTTAGTTTATTTTTAAATGAAATAAAGTGAAATGACTTTTAATACCTCTTGTGACGCAGCTTTGCTGTCATCCCTCAATTTTCGTATCAGTTCACCTTGATATGCAAGCTATGGAGAAACGATGAGAAATTCAATTTTTTCAAAACAATATATACCAGAATTTGTTCATGTTAGAAATGATATAAAATATATCGCTTTTTGTTGCTGTTGCTGTAACCGAGTAAAATCGTTATTAGACACCGAATCTTTCATTTAAATTTTCACTCCGCTGCCCCCTAGTTAATCATAATATCAAATATGAATAGCTTGATATTATTTACATTTACCAGGGGGTATTGACATTTCCATGTAACAATATCTAGACACTTAAATTTTAATTAAAGTTGTTGAAAAAATGTGAGCAAACTATTAAATTTAGTCTACCATAAACAGAACATTTTCAGAAATGTCTTGCAACATATAATGATATGTTCGGGTATATCTTCATGCACTGTTAAATTAGTAAACGTATTCTTGGTATATCGAGTGATACTAAACAAACCTTCGAGTGTACATCTTTTTCATTCTCTTGAAATGCAATAAGTTCAGATTTCAATTTCCTTATCGCATCTTCCCTCTGAGCAACCTACACATTAAAAACTATGCCGTAAATATCCGATGAATTAAAATTCAAAAGAAACGTTTTCATGCCAACCCTCACAAATTAATGGAAAATTGCAATTATTTAAAAAATACTGATATGACATAACAGAGCATAAAAAATACTCACTATCTCGAACAAATGTTTGTTTCAACTGATAGTTCAAGATAGCGGGATTTAACTGTACAGATTAATTGTTCTATTATTTATAAAAATATTATCCTAGCGTCCATTTAAAAACTTCATTAATCAAAATGTTATTCAAATTATGTTGTCAGAACATAATATAACAAGGCCCCGCATTTAAGAAACCACCTATAAGAAACATCTAGGCTTCATTTCTCAGATGAGCAATTGGAAAACAATGGTAAATACATTTGTTGGCATTATCTGCTAAAAATACGTTAATACATGTGTTAATACCTCTTTTGCCAAAACAGTTTTTTGATCATCAGAATTCGACTTCAGACGTTTAAACTCATATTGCAATCTAGTTATCTGTAAATTGGAATATCATAAATTATATTTTTTTAAATAGAATTCTGTCTATACCATTATATTTATACCGTTTCGTGAAAAAAATAAACAGTTAATTAACTTTTAAAGTGTGCAGATATTTCTTCAAAAAGAATGCATTTCTCTTAAAATTTGGGATATCTGATCTTTATGAAAAACTTAAAAATAGAAGAAAAGAAACATCTCTTTGCTGCAGCCGCCGTCAAAAATAATTCGCCTATGAAACATTGCCACTGAAAGAAAATTTTCAAATAAATTTTAAAACATATTTTATTTACTCCAGTAAAAATCTTCTTGTACCAAATTAAAGTAGTTCCAATCTCTTTTTTTAAGCGATCTTACCTCCTCACTCGAATCCATAAGTTGCTGTGATTTCGCAGAAAATCCATTTTCTAATTCAACAATTTTCATGCGATATTTTTCGATCTATAGAGCAAAACATTGAAATATTTAAAAGACATTCAACACAATCTTTAGTTTTTAAACCAAAATTAAATGAGAAATGTTATTTTAGTTATATATATACTTCAGAAAACTAAAAAATGAGTAAAATAAAGATGATGATACATACCTCAGAAGTGTGCGCCTCGTTTTTCCTTCTTGTAAGTCGCACTTCATTTACTAAATCTTCATTTTGTCTTTCCTTCTCTTCAGCCTTTCAATAAATTATATTTTAAAATTTAGTTCCACTTGATATCATTCAAAATACACAAGTTACTAACAGTAATAGGAAATAATTAAAAATAAATTACAAAATAAAAAACGTGTTTGCGAAGACAACATGACAAGCTGCTTAGCAAGACAACATAACAACATAATAGCATACCTTTGAAGACAACATAACGAGCTGCTCCTTCACAGCCACATCTGTACTGCTCATGGATGCTCGTAGATTATTGAAGTCTTTTATAGTTTGTTGTCTCTGTTCCTCCGCAGCAACCAATTCCCTTTCCAATCGTCGTATCATATTTTCATAAGCTGTGACGTCTTGTGATTGTTTCATGGCCTGTTGAACTTCATTTTTCAATTGGTCAACTATTCTGTCACCTTGATTTAACTAAAGTAAACAAATGAAGCAACTCATAAAATAAATACGATGCTATTTGACAGAAATTAAATAGCAGGTATAGAAATTAAAGCTTTTATATATACAGAAATCTGCAAAAAGCTTTTATACAGAAATTAAAATCAAAAAGTTTCAGACTGAGAAATTTCGGACAAACAAGTTAAGACAAAAAGTTTCGGACACTATTTGCAGAGCTGGCACAAAAATGAATTCAGTTTTTAGTTCATCAATCACATCTTCACAAGAAAATGGTTATATTTGCTAAATTTTCGGGCCACTGAGAACGATTCTAGTAGGTATTTTGAACAAAAAATACAACCAAAATGACTTTTTTGGGCGTTTTTTGGAAAGACTCAAAAACCTTCCAAACGATTTGCAACTTCACCCAAAAATATTTAATTTTATTTCAAAAAGATGTAGCTTTATGTTTTTGAAAGTCAAAGATATTTTGTTCATCTGCCCCCAAATTCCAAAAGTGGTCCAAAAGTTGTCCAAAAGTGGTCGATAATATATAGAGCACATCGGCACATTAAAAAGAAATGGTTCAAATGAAATAATTTCAAAGATTTCCACATGAATCAATTTTACCTTTTCTTTACTTGATTTATAAAGTTGTTCCAGGATCTGAATACTCTGTTCCTTATTTTTCGTTTCAGCAACTCTCATTGACACAATTCCTTGAAAATCAACTAGCTCTGCTTGCAACTCCATGATAGTACCTTCACAGTCTTGCAGCTGCTTAGCAACATCTCGCTGGTGTTCACGTGACAGCTGCAAATCGCTTTTAAGCTTCATGATGAGAATGTCCTTATGAGTGATTGCAGTGGTTGCAGCTAACTGCTCTGATTCCATTGATTTCACATCACCTAATCAAATTATTTTGGCATTAATAAGTTGCATCAGAAATAGCAATGGTTATTTTCTTATTCGTCAACTCAAACAAAATAACTTTATTTACTTATCAACAAAACTTTTTAATAACTCTTTGAGTAAGATACAATATACCGCTAAGTTGCAATATACCGCAATATAAGATACAATACAATACTAAGACACAATTATAATATATCTTATTGCAAAATAAGGTCAGTCTAATAATTTGTTCCCGTCAAAGGTGGGGCGGGGGGGGGGTTATTAATGATCAGTT
Organism: Phacellophora camtschatica; assembly: GCA_036873815.1. NCBI lineage: Eukaryota > Metazoa > Cnidaria > Scyphozoa > Semaeostomeae > Ulmaridae > Phacellophora > Phacellophora camtschatica. Next base: position 7,324 of record JAYJMH010005308.1, on the reverse strand, counting down.
CAACGCAACAAACAGAGGCCAATATTCTTTGCAATCTTGCATGAAATTAACATTGCAATAATAGGCCCGTTATAACGCCTGGGATTGAGGTAAGGAAAATTACAGCATCCTGCTTTTAAAAATAAGCTATCGGTGTTGAAAATCAAATATTCTTTCACAAATTCTCGAAACAGTTTGTTTTCATTAATCAATAACTGCCAAAATACAGCCGACTTCCAGTATGGAATGACGTTCCCCACTACCTTACCTTGGGTAATACCGTTAACTACATTGGGTATTTCTGAGTTAAGGGGGCCAATAAATTATTTTCACCTTCCCAATTTTGGGGGAGAAATGTCAACAGCTTTAGTACCCGGGCAAAGATATTTTGAATTAAACCTGGTAACTTTATGGTTATCTTCGTTTGCAAGCCTGTTTATTGAAAAAGGACCCCACATTTCGTCCAGGAAATTAAAAACTGAAAAGATATTTCCTAATCGTCAACGTCAACGCGTTTAGAAAGTTTATCTGCTTCAGAATTTATGGTCCAAGGAATCCATTTCACTCTGATATCAGTTTCATTCCAGTGGCAGAAATCAAAGATTTCTAGAAGAACGCTTTGTAATTTACAATTCTATTTAAACTATTTAAACTATTCTCGACGTTGCGTAATTGTCAACGTAACAAATGGCTCACTTTCTCTGCAAATGTTTATGAAAAGATTTCAAAGAATACAATAAAGCAGCGAGTTCACGCCATGTCATTCGATGACTTTCCTTGTTCATCGAAATCGTGTGAAACATTTTTATGACACTCCAAATCTCCCGACGTCACAGCACCAATGCCTGTTGAATTAGCATCTGAATAAATATACTCATGTGGATAGAAAACAGAATTTATGTTTTTTACATTCAAATTCACAAGATTATTTTTCCATAATAAAATTTCATTCAATGCTTCTGGTCTCTATGGTTCAAAATGTTAAAATGAGCATCCCATGAGGACCTACCATCAATATATTTGTATAAAAACCTTGCCTTCAAACGTATAATATTACCAAGTTTCCGAGCCGTGGTATATGGTGAAGATAATAATACAGATATAAACGAAAGCTACCCATTCTTTTGGAATAGACAATACGTTTTTGGTGAGATCAATGTTGACTCCCATCCATATACGATTTTTAGTAGGTTCCCAAACGGGTTTTTTCTCGTTGCAGGTCATTCGTTTATGGTCTTATTTTGGTCAGCAATCCCCGATGGTCGATATTCAGTGAATGGAGGAGACAGCGGCTTGAAAAGGCTGTTGAGTTCTTGTTGTTTTGGGTATGTTTTTTCTATTTCTGCCTTTCTAAAGCACGTTTCTCTACCACTCGTAATTTCTTCTCATATTCTGAGTCGCTTGCCATCTCATCCGATAGATATTCTTGAACTAGAGGGAGACCTGTCTACTATCCTGATAGTTAGTTCCTCTTTTTCAACTCTTCTTTTATCGAATTCAGCATTGTTAGGTCTTGTTTTTTCACCAGCCTCAAGCAATTTAACAGTATTCTCAATTTGTTCAAAAATTGTATTATTAAACTCGAATTGTGTCTTACTAGATTTGTACTTGAATTCAACTTTTTTTTTTCGAGCCGTGCTTTTTTTCTTCTCGCTTTCCTTTTTCAGGCTTTTAAACTTCGAGTCAAAATAGTTTTTCATTGTTTCCAAAAGGATTCGTTCTTGATTACATTTGGTCTATTATCTGCTCAATTTTCCGAACTTCCTTTGTTATTCGACCTGTTGGATCTCAGCAATTACATACAACCTGCAAACGCTTCAGTATGTACACGCCTTAGTCACGTGTGGTATATCTTATGCAATACCACATTCTATCTGTCTCAGAGTATAGACCTGGTCGCTTTGATATCTCTTGGGATAAGTAAATTCATTGCTGCATTATTCATAGCTTATAAAGAATCCCAAATAATTGCAAAAAATTGGATTCCAATCATGCCCCTTTAACATCTCACAACAACTGTGAAAATAAACAATTTTTTATTGTTGATACTACAACGTAATACAGTTGACATCCGCTTACTCGAACTCTGAGGGTCTTTCTTGTCGAAGCTCTGCGAGAATGTCTTCTTCTGATGGGAGAAGTGCTGTCGCAATTACGTCATGATCAGCATCCACAAACTGTTCAACATTGGCTTCAAGTGGAACAATGTTGCAATCTTTCTGTCACAATATTTCCATTTTCCTCAAAATGATTTTTGAAGGGGTCATCATCGCCTCACATTAAAGGCTTCGGAAAAGTCTGACTTTGCAAAGTAGTTGACCACTGTCGTTTCTGTAACGATGCTCTAAGCAGTTACCAACATGTTCATTGCACTGGATTTTTGGTAACGGTTTTGCATATCTAAGGCCTGTGTATTTTTGGACAATAAGAAGTCGGTACTTTGCGTTGTTGAGACTCCCTGGTCCATTGGTTGCGTAAACCAGACGTGGCATTTGGCGGAAGAAAAATCAGGTTTACTGCCTTGAGATTTTTCACGCGTGGATGTGCATGACAGTTGCCAACATTTCTTATCAAGTTTCTCCACCCATTCTTCAAATAAAATGCCATCTATCCAGCTCTTTTTTTACTTCTATAACAGCAAGGCAAGCTTCTAATAACGGCAAAACACCGTGGCTTTTTTAATTAATGACGAACATGGGTAACTTGGTACCTACTGCATAGGCAGCTGCCATTCCAGTCAAGCAAACTTTGCTGTGTTTTCCAACAATGAATTCCTCGGATTTTAAATTAAACGTTTGCTTGGTAAAAATTCGTAGAACAAACCAAATTCGTCTACATTGTAGATATCTTCCAAATTATAGTTTGATAAGACTGTTGGCAATGCTGTCTCACTCCATCGTGCAACCATTTCAGCTGTCACTGATTTGGCTGTTCGAGTTGGCGGGCATTCGAGTAAGCGGGCAGTTGGCGCCATACAATTCCCAATAGCATAACGAGGGGAAATGAAAATTTGTTCAAGAAAGCAAATGTTCGAGTTAGCGGACATTCGAGTAGGCAGATGTCAACTGTACTTCCATTTGGAAACCGTCGTGGCGATGTTTGTAATTTCCGAAAATAACAAGTTCCCTTGAAACCAAAATTACCAGAGGCAGAGTAGTCTGTTTTTGCGATACTTCATAAAACGTCAGAGGAAACTATCCTATGTATGTCAACATTACCAGACATGATATATAATATATATATTTACTGTATACAACAACAACTTGCATTTTTGGAAATTAATTTGATACAAAATAAAAATTTTAACAATGGAATTTCAACAAAATGGTAGCTACCTTCAACAACAGAATTATAAGCTTGCTCTTTTCTTCCAATTTTTTCTTCTACTTCTTTGTATAAATCTTCTTTGGCTTTCAAATCCCTTTCCAGTTTTAGAATCATGTCATCCCGAGCACTTACTTGCTTGTTCAGTTCTTTTATATGCTCTCCTAATCTCTTTTCACTATCAAGTCTAAAAAAACGTTAATTGAAAAAATAAATCAAGTAGACTATTGTGTAAATAAAATTATCATATAAATCTCATTGGCAAGGCTTTTATTTAGAAAAACAACAGGAGAGCAATGAACTAAGCTCTTAGCAAGCTTTGGAAAGATTCAATAAACAACACCATATTAAATTTATATTTGTTGGTTACCGTCTCATTCTGCAACGAATTGAAACGATTAAATTCATTTCAACAAATCATAGCGTAAAGATTGAAATCGTTTCACAGCTCTGACAAAAATGATTTGCAACGATTGTTGCCTTTGTATTCATTTACGGATAAACTCTCTGTGTAACGATTTTAAAGAAGGGACTAGAAATTTGTTCTTTATATATAATTTGAATTACTGCTTTATTTGAATTACTCAAAGATGATAATTTGAAAAATAGTTTAAAATGGTTAGCCAAGGATTTATAGGAAACTTTTTAATACTTAGATCGTTGCTGCACCTTTTTCAAATCGTTTTGTTTGGCTCATTGAAACTACCTTTTTAAACGATTTGCAACAATTAATTGTAGACGATCCCTTAGTTAAGGCATTTGATTTATCGAGCCATGGTTAGGTACCAGGCGATTGCCAGGAGCTTCTCAATGAGATGCCTGTTTGGTTTACAATAAATTAAGAATATCACATCAGAATGATCATTCATTTAATATTTATAATTGTCAATATTTTAAACAGCTATGTAATTCGAAAATTCTATAATCTATAAATTAAAACAATTTAATTTAATTAAAATCGTGTCAAATTAAAATCACATGCAGTATCAACCAAAGGCATCATAAAGAATGTATTCACTGAGGTCAAGCCCATTTGAATTACTTACATTGGCTTTGGCTGTGAACGAGGACTGTGAAAACTAACCAGAGATTCGTAAGGAAGAGCACGCAAATCCAACTGGGCAAGCTAAAAAATTCAATAGTTATATGATTAAATATATATATATTTATTTTTAACTGTATATATCACTATATATATTAACAATTTCGTTGTTGTTGCTTTTTGTGTCTATCAAAAAATACTTTTCAAATCACCAACAACACTATTCCTGAAATTATTATCAACTTGATGGAAAAAGGTATTACCATGGTGGATAGTGATATAAAAACACAACAAAGACTATATTTCTTAAATTTTCATGTAAATCATAACTTCCAATTAAAAAATACTAGATATATATATAAGACAAAACAAGAAAATATGCATATGTATATGCATATACCATATTGCTATGTGCTTATTAAATTTTCTCAGAAAATTTAGTGTGGCATTTATTAGAGAGAGTCGTTTATTTCAAAATCAAAAATGAAGAAATAAAAAAATAAAGGAAAAAATGCTTTACTTCGAATTAAAATAAGACATTGAGACTGAAAGTATAAGGAAAAATCCTCTCTTTGGTTAATGATGAGCATTAAAGAAGTTAACTGAGCAGTTGTGGGATATTTTCTGTCTATATCCTATTTGCTTCTAATAAATGCCACTTTCCAAACTGACATACTGAAATATGGCATATATAAAATTACCTCCCATTTGCCAGTGGTTTGTGCCTTGTTGATCAGGTCAACTAATAAATCAGCATCATACTCCAAATTACCAATATGATTTTGAAGCTGAGAATTTTCCTTTGCAAGTGATGAAACTTCATTTTTGTACTCCTTCAAATAAGACTCATATTTAGACTCATTCTGAATTAAGACTTGATACAAAAAAGGCTTATATCTGAATGATTACTAAGAAAGTAAAGTATTTTGGCAACAGCCAGAGGTGACCCAGAGGCTCTGCTTTCATTAGCTACTATCCTTTCAGATATGGGTGAATGCTGCGCTACTCCTACCTCTGGTTATCTTTGGCCACTTGCCCCAGTGTTATAACTGGCACTCATTTAATGATGGCTAAGTTTAGCTGAGCTGGTTGTGGGTTTTGCAGTTAGAAGTTCAGAAAGCTAATCTCAAACTTGTGCTCTCACAGAGTTTGGCTTTGAAATTCAGTGCCATTAACCACTTTAAATTTGATTAAATTTAATTTGTTCCCCGAGATTCTTTCTTTTTGTTAGGTTTAAATATAAAAATACACACCTCTAAAAGGGACCATCACAGAATCAAGATCACCTCTATCTTTATGATGTTATCCGTGCCACTCTAGTTAGGGGTATGTTTTATATTTTTAACCGATTCTGTATTTTAATGATTTGTAAATATTTTTATTGTAGATTTTAATTGTAATATTATATTGTAATTTTTAAACTCCTTTGTAAATTCAATGGCAAAATTGAATACTTACTTACTTACCCTAAGTATTAAAACTTATATATAAATCATGAAAATAGTAACTTTTTTGAGCTAACAGAAAACTAAATATTTATGCTAAAAAAATGAAACAGAATCTCTATCTAAAAATATTACCTCACATGATCCTGAAGATTCCTCATTATTTTTGGTGAGTTGATAAACCTGCTGTTCATATTCCTTTAGTTGTTTTGTTTGCTCCTAATAACAAAAACAAATTCAACATATTACAATAACAGTCATAAAATTTCATCAAACTAGATTTCAAATGTATACAAATATATTTAAATTTATAATAATAATTAAAACAATCTAACTACTCCTCTTTCACAGACACAAGTTACAAATTAAATTACCTACAAAAGAGTCCATGCAACTTTCTAAATTAATTACAAAATCAAAATTAATGAATTGTAATCTTGCAGTGAGAGCTAACTAATCTACCTGCTTTGTTCAACTATTTTTTAAAGCCTCCATTAGCGAGTTAAGAAACTTTCCAGTGTCAGGATTGTAAATTGTAAAAGTTGTTAATGTTAAAGCATAAACGTTAAATTTCAAGTAAAAATTTACCCTCAAAGATATGTTTGTTGTCCGAATTCTATCTTCCAACAAAGCAACTCTTTCATTTGCCTCTTTTTCTAACTCCTCAACAGTTTGAACCAAGATCTCATTTTGATCACTCAGTTCATTGACATAATTTTGCAATGACTGTAGTTGGTGCTGTCAAAATTAAATTTATTGAATACAAACATATTTATATATGCAAAATAAATATTTCAAAATTGTTCAATCCTTCAGTTGCACTTCTGCAGACACAGCAGCATGAAACAAGGGGATAGAACCACAGAATAGAACATACAATATTTATTCCAAATTCTTGTAAATACAATGCTTACTGAAAATAAATTAAACAAAAATAATGGAAACAAAACCAATAATTCTGTACACCTGCACCTAGAAGTTAAGTCATGGTCTTGGTGCACCCACGACATTGGCAAAAATTGCCACTTTCACATTGCAGCCTGGTTTTTTCTGGTCTGTGAAGTGCCCCCTAACCATACTGGAAAAATCTGCTGCTAAAGGACCAGTTTAGAAACTTTCATAAATGAGCATGAGAAGATGTCCACCTGAATATTTGTTTTAAACAATAGATTTATTGTTCTATTATTGTTTGACCAAAAACTTCATGGTTTTCTGTGGACAGTACAAAATTTTCTGTGGACAGTACCAACATCGAGCCATTTATTGGAAATCCACGCAAACTGGATAAAGAAATAACCAAAGAAGAAGTTACAAATTGCATAAAACGAATGAACAACAATAGAGCAGCAGGGTTTGATTGTATATCAGTCAAAATGGTAAAGTATGCTCCAAAAGAAATACACAATAAAATAGCAAGAATTCTAAACCAAATATTCGAGCATCACACAGTATTAGCTGAAATTGGAAAAGGTATATTAGTTCCACTACCAAAGCCCAAGAAACCAAAAGGCCCGGTGAAGAACCTGCGTCCTAT
>JAYJMH010005297.1:0-26512 GCA_036873815.1 Phacellophora camtschatica | reverse complement strand
AAATGGTCCTACTTTGAGACCTTGTAACTTTTGAATAGCTTGCGATACAAAAGTTTTGTTTTTTGTTCTGTTATCAGCGAATTCTGTTCTTGCAAAATATCAAATAAAAAATGGGGGTAAATTTTCATTGCAGTGGGCCTTTAAGAAAAACTTTCACTATTGAAAATTGATCCAAAATGGTCCAAAATTAAGAAACTTCTACTAGTGGAGCCATAGCCAGGTATGGTCTATTCTTATTAACGAGAAACGTGTATGGTCTTTCCTCTGGAGATTGGGGGGGGTGTGGTGAAAAGTTTTGAAAACTTAAGGTTATCAATTTGAAACTTAAACTCTTGAGGAGGAGCGAGTAAATACGCAGTCATTGATCCATGGCACAAATTCTGCAAGCAAAGCACTGTATGTGAAGATCTGGCACTATACTTTATCCCAATTTAACTTTTGATTGTTTATTAGTGTGAACCCAGGAAACGGCCTTTACTTGAGGAGAGCGCTTGATCGTAGAAACAAGGAAATTGTATTTCAATAACTCTTATTGATAAGAAACTAGGATTACTTGTTTCAAACATTTAACTGCTTTAAGTGTAAGACAAAATCTTTCTAATCCTTGTAAATATAATGCTGTCTGTTGCAATTATTTAGGAAATTATTGAATATTGCGGGGCTGGGGGGTTAATTCTAAACAAGATTGAATGCTATTCTGCGTAAACAACTATTAGTTACAAAAACACAGATTTTATGTTTGAAGCATATGACATCTAAGTGTTATTAAAAACAATTTTATTTTAGTTTGCAGAATTTGATCAGTTGATGAAATCAGATCCAGAGACGTTAAACGCACTCGTTGCGAAAGTGCAGCGATGGATCGTTTGTAACAGATGGAAAAAGTCAATTTGGGGAGCTGTTTCTGTCCAGAAACGTAAGTCACACTAGCATGCATAGGAGATTTTTGTATTTCATTCACTTTCGTAATATCGAACTGAGTAGTTCCAATAGTTCAAGATCGTTTGTAAATAAGGATTTTGTTGACAATTATTGACATTGTATGCATTACCCATCTTACCCCCAAGTCCACCTATCCCATCACTGTAGACACTATAACTTAATCAAAATGAATGAGTACGTATTTTAGTGTCAATATGTTTCACAAACAAATAAAATAGAAATATTTTTTTATTTATCTGAAACCAATTTGATATTTTTCTTTTGATATTTCCAGTTGGAAATAAAATAAAATATCGCCGAATGATGATTGTTCGAATCCAAAAGACAGTTCGAATGTTTCTGGCTGTTGCCAGACATCGGCCACGGTAAGTGAGATTTATGCTTGGTAGCTAGCCTTGGTTCTAATGTTATTAGAACACAAATTATGGACTTGGCTGTCCCAACTTTTTGGGATAAATTGAAACGAGGCTTTAAGAATTTTGCTATCGAAATTTGATTCGAGGTTTGAATTACGAATACGAGGCGGAAAATCAAAGTCCATAAATTTTCTTTACTTTTTATAAGTCTTAGTATAGTCTTGCATAGCTACGACGGTTGTAATAAGTTTACTGGGTGGCCACAAAAAATGCTCCTACCTTTGTAAAACTGCTGCAGAAGAAGTTCAGTTTTTATGGTTCTGGTTTGCTTGAATTCGACACAAGATGCTTCAATTTATAGTTTGCTATCTTGTTTGCTAAAATCTACCAAATAATAACCAATAATTACCCAATATTTACGCAATAATAACCAAAATTAGGACTTCTGCTGCTGCAATCTGCTTATATTAATATATATATATATTTTGGCTTTGAGAATGCCATTAACAACGTAACCCAAGGGCCTTAGGAAAAGTAAAGTTTGTATCTATTCCCACTTGTGTTTTTTTCATTCTACTTGTCCTACATTCCGTGGTTTGAATTCGGTCACAGGGAAACAAGAGAAAAGAGCCCTGTGATTACTAAATAGATTTTGGCAAATAAGGTATCAAACGTAAGCCTCTTACATGAACACCAAGCAAAAATTATTATCAAAGATTATCAAAGATTATCAAAGATTATCAAAGATTATCAAAGATTATCAAAGATTATAAATCAAAGATTATAAATCAAAGATTATGGAAACAGAAGCTCGTCCGTGGCAACATTACAAACGTTAGGATATTTGTTAGGCCTCCATGCACTATTTTAAACTAAAAAGTATTTATCGTTTGGAATATGCGATTTTTACTGGAAACAAACACGTTTGAAACAACTGATTTTTTTTGTATTTTAATTCTAGTTACAAAGGGATAATAAAAGTCAGAACATTGCAGTCTTTCATCTTGGAGATGAACAAACTTGGTATGTTTTTATTATTTAAACAAATTCAACGTGTATTTAGTAAAATCAGCCTGCGTATAAACGGTGCATTAAACTTGAAAACACGGTGTTTTTATATTTTATTTTTTAGCCCACCACTTGCACGTTGGCCACATTTAGTGTGCAGTGTTTGGCTGTGCGAACGCGTTGTATTATTGACTTGTTGTCTTTGGCAGGTTTTGTTGATGTGCGTGAGTGCACGAGCACCGCTCGTGGGCACGAATGAATCTTCGATATGGTTTAGAGAACCTGTCAGAGTGATGTTCATAAAGCACATCTGCAGACACACTCGAGACACACTCGCATTGCTTGCAAGTGCACATCATATTTAATAAGACCTTGTTTTAGGTCTCAATAATAGGCAGAAGTTTACACCCAGAACGAGTTCAAGTGCGAGCACAAGGTTAAGAAATGCACTCTAAAATGTGATTTGGCTTGACATTATTTTCTGTTTTACAAAGGCAAAAGTTCTTTGAAGATTATGCTTTTTACTGTCGCTACAACTATACCAATTTCTTGCATATCTAAAAAGAACAGCGTTCTGATGCCCAATGAGAACGCAATTGTTGCCGAACAGGTATTTGCGCCTGCGTGGTTACCTAACCTCTGACAATTTGAGTTTTCAGTTTCCTTTTTTTTTGTTTTCTGACTGTGTCCCAGACTAAACAGGTCTAATTTGAACGGCAGAAGGTAAAGAAAGTAATGGCGTTGCCACAAAACATGCAAAATTTGTTTTTGTATATTACACTCCTCAGTTGAAGCCTGCATCCGCCACTGTCCCGAAGGATACAACGCAAGTAGCACCCCCTTAACAGCGTTAACAGCTAATTTAAAGCTGGGAGTAATAGTCGATTACTCCCTGGCTCTAAGGATACATTACTCGGAATCAAAAAATTGTCGCAGTTGATTATATTGTTTTTCATTCGATTTTTTCTGTTATGAAACCAATCAAAGACAAGGAAATTGTCAGTTGACGACGCAAACACAAAATCATGGCGGCGGTTGGCCTAAATATCGCCACTTTCTTTACTTTTATTATACCGTACTGTCTACTATAAATCTACTTTGACAGGGCAGTCTTTTACTATGTAGGCTCGTGTTGAGCCTGTTTGTAGATGTTCTTTGACCAGCGTTAGCAGTCTGCAGTCTGTGAATTTAAAAACAAAGGAAGAATCAAGAGTAAGAATGGATTATTATATAGTATATATGAAAATTAGATATTGTACCGGGTGAACCATAAAAAGTTCCGCTGCTGTTTGCCGGGCTATGTTGCAAATTCTAATTGTTACTTAGGCGGTAAAAATAATGAAGAAAAGTTTCCGAAAGATAACTTAGATTTAGAGATACCACTCAACTTTCTACGATAATTCTAAAGCACCCTAATAACGAACATAAAAATAATGTGTTTCTTTAGATTTCGAAATGAATTGAAAACATTTCTGGAAATTCCATTCCGTGTTTTCAATGCTACCGCGTGACATAAACACAAAATGCATCCATTTAACTTTTTATTTCATCTAATTTTTTAGTTTTATTGAGCCTTCAAATATTTTCAGAAAGAATGCTGGAGAATTTTAGTTTAATTCGTTCTTCTATTTGTGGGGTTTTGCTGAATGCTTGTCCTTAGATAATTATAGAGTAAAAATTAGAGATAGTTAATTTAGATTACAATGTATTGCTGATCATTTCGTAAACGTGCTTACCACAAATGGGGAGTTGTCGTACTTCAGAGATATTTAATTTAGATTACAATGTATTGCTAATCATTTCGAAAATGTGCTTACCACAAATGGCACCAACGGATATTTACAACACCTGCATCTCCATCGTTTGTTTTTCATAAACTCGATGAGATCGATTCGTTCTCTTTTTTTCTTTAACCCAGCAAAAACCAGTTTCGTTCCAGGTGCGTATTTGCTTGGATTTGACAGCCAAATATACATTTTCAAAAGCATGCCAAATTCCCATTGATGGTTTTCAACTTTACAGGAGTTGAAAAATTGGCTCAGGCGTTGTTTGAAGATTTTTGCACCCTTAGCTGCGTTGCCAGGGTAATTTGGAAGATATCCAGAGTTGGCATCTGAAACTTTTAAAGGAATATTTTTTGAATTACCTTTGAACTAATTGTTTACTTTCTACGCCTGAATGAAGGTAAAGACAATTCCTATATGCTTTATTGTGCAGGGAATAGTAAATAGAAACCAACTCAATTCAAAATATATACTCTTTCGTTTAAATATCTTATTTTTGTTGAAAAATAGAATGCAGGTAAAAAAACGGATAGAAATTTACTGATAGAAATTGGTCGAAAATTGTCCAAAATTAAGAAACTTTCACTTGTGCAGCCTTGGCCAGGTTTCTTATCAAAAACGTTAAGGAAAACAAAGGAAAATTATGTGCCACACCAAAACCACCCCTCCATTACATTCTTATGTTTAATGAGGAAGGTTTACATTCTCCTGAAAACATGACGTTTTACGTTGTTCTGCATTGGGTCACATCGCTCTTCCCGGGGTAAAAAGTTATACTAACCTTGCAGAGTAACAAAACATGTCACCAAAAACAGAAAAGCTATTGATGCCATGCTTTGTCTTTGGATGTTTTATCTTTCTGTGTTCTTTGAACGTAATTTGAAGTATGTTCTTTCCAACAATTCTTTCAATGTTTGTGCAATTGTAATTTGTTTTACTTTTGATCCCTGAAATCGAAGGTATCTTATTTTCAACCTTTTGCTCATATTTATTGGAAAATATGACACAATAGCAACATTGTTCATTCATTTATACAGATGACTCATATCCTGTTCTTACTAGCCCAAAAATCCCACACAATTTATACCAAATTATCACTATTGCTATTTTTTAAGTCATTTTACATAACCTTTGATTTTTTATTGTTAGTACATGCACTTCTCTGTTTATAGTTAGCTCATACAAATTCTAGAATCCATGCTATCCGGGGGCGGCAGGTACAATCTAATAGTTAGGTACAGATATGTGCTAAACTTGCCCCAGGTCTTTTTCGTGCCAAATCACAAATTTTTACTTCGTACTCAATATCTCGAGGGTGCCATATCGAGGGAATGCTGTGAAAGTCTAAGTATGTCCCGCCGATATGTTTGCGTTTGAAGACAGTAAATTCTCTAAACATAGGTAAATTGTTTAGCAAAAATGCTTCAAGGGTTAGATTTTAAACTTGTCCATAATGTTAGTTATATTGGAATGAAACAAAACAAGAATGTTAGGTATACACGAAAATTTGAACTTTTACAACAATATCTTGAAATCGACAAGCCAATTTCACAGCGATTAGCCATCGAAGACAAAGCGAATTCCCTCAAGCAGAAAATAAAAACAAATGAAGCCATGTTTTGATTTTCTGCTGTGTCAAACTGCCGTTTCAATTTACATTTTGCAAAGCTGAGAATAATTTTCAACGCAGAAACGTTTTTTTACACTGGAAGGCTGATTACATTTTTGATTTCGATACACTACGCCATTTCATGTTTTGTTTTATGATATCCAGTGTGCAAATTTGTAAAATGTGTATCTTTGCTTCATTATTTATACATCTCTTAGCCTCGTTTCTGAAGAAGGATAAAGACACAGTTTTAAAGCAAATCAAGAGTCTGGAAGGAGAGATGGATTCTTTGGTCAATCAAATTAAGGTTTTTTACTTTCTCGCCCTTTTTGTTAAGTTAATTCTTTCACACTGGATTTATTCGTGATAACAGTAGGTACCTGCGAATAAGAAACACAATTATGAGAAATTTAGATACTGAATTTTTGAGAAAACAATGGAGAGAACAATGCTTCATCATTTTTAAACAATAGGCTAAAATTATTAAGACTGTTTCTAATTTGCGAGAACCTACTGTTACAGATAAATCGAATTTGAGATTCGATTTTGCATGATGATGCATAACAAGGAAATCAGTACGTTTTGGAGATCTCTATATTAAAATCTCTGAAATGGATCCATTATTTTTCTGTCTTTTCCCCTTGAAAAAATGACACTTGATGGGTTGTGTGGTTTTCAATGGCTTCAATGTGGCTTTCTCAGAGGTCAAACATTCAACAGACAGACAGACAGACAGACAGTCGGAAGGTTGTTTTTAATGGCTATAGTTATTTTCTGTATTTCCTCCAGGGGAAATTTACAGTTTTCAATTGAGTTTCCTCGTTGCGTGCTCCGCCATTTACTTTTAGACCCTGTGCACACGAGAGCGGACCCAAAAGCGTTTGCGTGCACACGGGATTGGGACAAACCAGATCCAACTTGATCTGGCAACAACTGGTGTGAGCGAGCATGCGCAGCAACCAGATAGGACAAAAGAAAATTTTTTTGACTTTGCGCCACAAAATTTTCTTGAACTTCGCGCCACAAGCGGACCCAAACTGGTACGGATAGCAGACCCAAATGGGTACGGATAGGGCCGTTCTCGTTTGCACGCAAGGCCTCTCCGTACCAGTTTCGGAACGGACCCAAATGGGTCCGCTCTCGTGTGCACAGGGTCGACTCATTAGACCCTTTTACGCCCGGTTTTATTTACCCCCGGTTTTATTTACCCCCGGTTCTATTTACCCTTTTAAGCGAATCCTATGCAAGTTTTATTTTGCAGGGGGTAGCAGAAAGATAAACGTACTTGAAATATCTAAAATTATTGTAAAGTTCTGCTCGTAGTTACCTCCTGAACATATGACGATTTAAGTTGTCATTGGGCCATATGGTCCTTCCCTGGGTGAAAGAGTTAAACTTTATTTTGCTTTGTTTCTTACGGGTAGCACAAAACAAAACGATAGATTTTCTGAAAGGTGATTGTTGGAAAATTTTTGCTAAATGACATTATTATCATTGGAAAACAAGATTAGCCCGTTTAGTGATCATGTGGTTTAGTTTATTATTTTCGAAACTTATTTCTAACTTTCGTTGTTTCTAACTTTTAAAACATTCGTTGTTTGCCCTTTGCTGTTTTGCTCACCCGTCATAAAGCTAGTTATCATTTTAACGTTTTTGCTAAATGAAGGTTATTGAAAACTTCGAGAAAGTCCACACTGCTAAAAAGCTACCCCAGGTAAGAAACTCGGCAAAATTCTAACCTGGGTTAGCTAGATCTGGGACGAACCCAAGTTAAATCTGAGTTGGTTTTAGCAGTGTGGACAGGGCTTTATTTGTTTACCTTCAAACGTCGCACTTGAGTTGAGTCAAATTCAATTGATTTTGAATATTTCACAACCGCGATTAAATTTTATATTTAATTCAAACGTAAATTATATTGAATTAATTTGACTACCTTTAGACGATAGATTTAATGTAGATTTATCATAGATTCTATTGATATCATAAAATTTGACTTTGATATATTGACTTTGATATAGGTTATATGAAAAGTCTATTGATGCAACAATAGATTCAATGTAGATTTATCATAAATTTAATTGATATTAGTAAATTCGGCTGTTGCGTTTGAATTGAGCCTCAGTCTTTGTAACTTTTTCAAAATTTGTACCAGTTATTTATGTTTTAGAATTCCATAATGAAAGAAAACCAAATAACCACAGCATACAACGGGCTTTCTAATAAGATGACGTTGCAAATGAAGGACATGCAAAAGAGGTTGAAAGCCCAAAAGGAAGAAGAGAGAATTAGGAAGATCCAAGAGCAGATGGAATTAGAAAGGAAGAAAAGAGAGGAAGAAGAGAGGCGAAAACGAGAGGAGGAAGAAGAAAGAAAAAGGTGAACACTGTTATGACTCCTATCAAGGGCCTAAATTATGGAACAAGCTATCAACGGACCTTAAGACCACGAGCAATAAGAACGCTTTTAAGCACAAGATCAAAATCGTTTTTAATTTTACATAGACAGAAAAGGGAAAACGATGCTTCCATTTATCAATAATAATATGTTTACCTTTTTCTAAAATATGATATCAAGAATATGAAATCATTTCTAAAATATGAAGTCATTATGGAATCTAGGTGTTTCGATCTTTTAATGCTATCCCTGCCGCTCTAGTTTAGGGGTACGTGGTTTTGTAATAAATTTTGATGTAATATCAAATATTGTAATTAAATCATTCATTCCTGTAATATTTTATCACTTTATTTAAATATATTGTAAGCTTTTAATTCAGTGGCCTAAAAATACACCCAAACAGAGCGTTTTTTTATCTCACCGTTTTATCTTCATTTTCCTTCATTTTAAAATGTTTTACAGAAAGCTGGAGTTAGATGAAAAACTGCGACGTGAAGCTGAAGAATTTGAACGGCGCAGAAAAGAAGAAGAGGAGGCTAATCGCATATTGATCGTGAGTTGTGACTTCGCTGATTGACTGATTCATTGATTCAGTCAATCAATCAATTCTATTCGTATAATATACAATGCAGTGTACTATCCATAAAAATGATGCAAAACGGTACGATCCAAAAAAAACAGAGATGGTCTACTTTAGACTGTCTTGTGTCATGATGATGATGATCATCACCGTCACTTTTAGAATTTTTCGTAGGATTTTTAAATTTTTGTAGAAATTCCGAGAATTCATGGAAATGCCTAGAATCATGCTTTAAAATTCGTTTTAAAATGATTGGTTGACTGATCAATAGATCTATTCGTTGATTGATTAATTGAGTGAATATTCAATTAATTAATTATTTTAGCAAGTAACATTACATGATTTCTTCAAATTGTTTTTTTTGATTAGGAGCAATTAAAAGCAGAAGAGGAGACAGCGGAACGTGCAAGGTATTTTCACTTTAGCTTGAACAAGTATTTTAATTAACAAGATTTTTAATCGATTCTCATTTCCTTGCCTGTTTTTCCATTCTGATTCTCATGTAATTTACTTCACATTTTCTTTGCACATCCAAACTCATTCGGTTAAAATAGAAAGGTTTCTTGCATTCTATATTTGATATCTAGGCAATTTTGTGTTAGTGAAATCAAAGAACGTGTTAAAGTTGCATTATGTTTTTTGTGTAGAAATACGATGCAAGCTTTGCATTGATAAAGAATAGTAAGTCAAATTTGTGGGGAGTAAAATTACTGACCCTTAAAGATACATGGACAGATTTGTAGTTTCTGCCGATGTTTTTAGTGAGTCTCTGAACAGATACCACGTGATCCTTGCAAAATACGACATGGCTGTTTAACTCTTTCACGCCTGGATTTATTTCTGCTAAACAGGCAAATCATATGCAACTTTTATTTTGCAGTGGGTAGCACACTCAAACCAAGTTTATTTATGTAATCTTACGTTGAAATATCTTAAATTAATATAAACGTTTTAATATATTGCCTGCATTTACCTCCTGAAAATATGACGTTTTACGTTGTTTGTCAATGGGCCATATGGTCCTTCCAGGGGTGAAAGGGTTAAACAGCATAACTGTTGTCGATCTCAGACTCTCTAATATTGATATTCGACAATCGAATGCAGTGGAGTTTGGTGAAAGGTCCTTCGCCGCAAGTTTTCGCAGAATTGTGTCTTCCAGTTCTTTTTGTACAAAAAAATAAAAATGTTTTATTTACGATTTTATAGAAAGGCACAAGAAGAACAAGAACGAAGAGATTATGATTTGGCGCTTCGGCTTTCGACTGTAAGTTTCTCAAGTATTTGGTTTGGCTGTGTTATTACTTTGGCTGCCATTTTCTCAAGTAGGCCATTTTGTAAAATAGTTAATGTTTTAACGAGACATTTACAAAACGCTATTAATAAGAAACTCCGCAACGTGACTTGAAAAATGTGGAGTTTTTTATTAATTATTTTACACGTGGTCGATGCAAGCATCTTTACGAAGATCTGCCTCTGTTATGTTTCTGGCTCTCCTTCGCAAGGAAGCCCCGCATTCTACTCTGACTTCTGACACTCGAATTATTCTATCTATCTTTGCATTAGCATCATTCTAGTTGTGGTATGATTTGCCCTCTCTTTAAAAAGGTTGGGTAAGATGTTTCGTTTAATCGAAGTTAAAGGTCAATTATTCTCAGATAAAACAAAACCTATCGTATTTAGAACGAGTGAAGCCATCAGTGAATGGCTCGCTGTTAAAAGTAAATTTCAGGGGTAAATTTGCTTGCTAGGACATTTTTATATTTTTTATATATATATTTTTAAATAGGCCCTACCTAAACAACCCTTTCTCTAGAGAATCTTATGATACTCTGTACCTTTTGGAGAAATTTCTGGTTTTGGAACAAACTAGATGCAGAAATGTTTTGTGTTATTTTATCATTGAGAACTCGCTATCGTTAGTGAGCAATATGGCGATTGATTGGTGCATTTTTTTATTTTTCTTGAATTCATTTGAAAACGTGATGGAAGAACAATAAAATATTTTTTTTATAGGAAGGTGATAATGCTTTGAAAGTAAAGGTAATTTCTTACAAATTTCAGAAAAGCCCAACATTTCCTTGCGTGTTACAACATTTTTTAGAGTTAGGACATTGTCATAAGCTTTGCTACATACTGCTGCGCTGTAAATGTTGTTTCTTGACAACAAATCATCAAGTTTCAAAAACAAATATTGTTTTTGCTTGTTACTTTTTATTTTGAGAATCTGTGTTTGTTTATATTATACATATCATTTTATAAAATCCATACATCCAATCCAACATATTTGAAAGATCAGAAAAGAAAAATGATTGTTTTGATTGTTTTGATTGTTTTGATTGTTTTGACTTTTCAAATTTCTAATTTATTACTTACTTATTTATTACCGAAACAGGAAATACCTTAGTTAATGTTTCAGCTTTGAAACAATGTTTGAATCGCTTCAATCGGCCAATACTCTGATTCTATGTAACCTGTCAAAGTTGATTGTTTTGATTGTTTTGATTGTTTTGATTGTTTTGATTGTTTTGATTTTTCAAATTGCTAATTTGTTATTTGCTTTTTATTGTTAAATTATTTTTAAATTGTTACTTACTCGGTCATGAATAGTAGTTTAACAATACATTTTTGCAATCAAATATTTGACATTTCCGTTTTATAAATATTTGGAAAATGTAATTAAAATAAATATTTTCTTTCAGAATCCAAGTCAAGTGGTAGTCGAAGATGCAAAAGCAAAACAGTAAATATTTTTTTGATGAAATTTAAATTACTGTGGATGTGAGATTTGATTTTTGTTTCCTGAAAGTGTCATGGGTAAACATTCTTCGCAATACTGCAATGTTCCATTTGGGAAAATGAACGAAATTTCTTGTGAATTCTCGTGGGACAGTGTTAAGTAGGACGTGGGAGAAAAATGATACCGAACTCCTTGTTGGGAAAATTGAGGAATTATTGTGAAGAATATTTTACCACTGAAAAGTGTTTAAATTAACAGATGCTATTTTCTAATGCATTTAATATTCAACCGAAAATAACTTAAAATAAAATAATAAACTCAAATTTTAAAATAATAATATGATAAAATTTTATTTTTCCCTTATGGAGCCAAATAAATTCAGTTAGTTGTACTTCACACATTGTGTATGCTTTCTGTGCGATTTCACGTTTTGATATTATTAATAATAATGCATCATTTTAGACCTGCGAAAGCCGTGAACAAGAATGCTGATTTGAGAGCAATGAAATACGATGAACTTCGAAATATCATCAATACTTCAACAGGTTTGTTGCCTACCCGCTTTTGTGTAAGGGACACCTTTACAAGAAAGTCGAGGCTGAGAATGCCCAAAAAAAAGGAACTTTTAAGGAACTGCTCAGGCTGGACATTGAAAAGTTAAATTTAGAAGTATAAAGAAAAAAAACCTTTGTAACTTTTAATAACCTTTTGTAAATGTCTTGTTAAAACATTAAATATTTTACAGAAGGACCTATTTGAGAAAATGGCAGCCAAAGTAATAACACGCTCGACCACGTGTACAACAATAAAGAAAAAACTCCACATTTTTTACGTCACGTTGCAGTGCTTCTTATTAATAACCTTTCGAATGTCTTGTTGAAACATTAACTATTTTGTAAAATGGCCTTCTTGAGAAAATGGCAGCCAAAATAATAACACAGCCAAACCAAATACTTTAGAGACTTTCAGTCGAAAGCCGAAGCGCAAAACGCAAGTTGCATTCTAACGCAACTACTAATACACCATGACTGTTCAAAAACTAACCATTTTTTTTTACTGTAAATGTTTTGAGTCGTATGTAGGGTTGCAGAGCGATACAAACGTGGAGGATTCTTATTTGTCTAACAATGAAACTGGTAAGGAACTTTGAGCCTCATTTACAAAAATAAAATAAGGAACTCCAGCCTGAAACGTCATGTTAAATCACGAAAATAAACCCCATTTCCCATTTGTTTTGATAACCATTTTTCTTATTTTTTCCACATCAAGAAGGTAAATCTATTTCAGAATTCGGGAAGTGGCAACAAGTTTGGTAATGCAAGCTAGTTTTACTGAGAACGAAATCCACAAGTCTCTGATGCATCACAAGCTATTAAAGTTATTTATTAACATAAAATAGAAAAAAATAAAAGGTAGCCATTTTTTCAGATATGGAATTGAAAGAGTAAAAGTCCGATTTCTTTTCAGATGTGGAATTATTGGCAGCATGTCGAGCAGAATTTCATCGTCGTTTGAAAGTATACCATGATTGGCGCAAAAAGAACAAACAAAACAAGGTAGGCCAAGGATCACAACAAAGAGCTCCCGTAGAAGTAATTAAAAATGGTAAGTTAATATACTTTGTTTTTCAACCATATTGCCACAATTACCATGCTTATTTAGTCTTACTACTTAATCTCTAGTTGACTCGCTACAAGGAAGTTAACTTTTGCGGTGTTTATTTGTTCCGAAATTTAGGCTTCAAGAATCACGGAGACGAGGCCATCAAAATCTGTCCAATTTAATTACTGTAAAGCTATGAGACCTAGTTGCAGGAGCGGGTGGGCAAGGGAGGGTTGGTAGCGAGTCAACTAGGGAACAAGTAGTAAGACAAATGCTTATTCGCAAAATAGAAATAAAATAATAAACGATTGGTAATATTTTAAGGCTTCACTGTTCGCCGACTGTGAATCATGAGAAAAATGAGTAAGGGAACGGTCATTAAGTATTGGGGGGAGGAGGGTGGAGGCTTTTCAAAAAGTAACCCAAAAATTTTTGAAAAATGAGTAATATATATTAATATAGCTTGACATACTTCTTCACATTCAATGAAGATAGAATTGCCATGCATTTGCCATTGTAAAATAAAAATAATAAACGATTGCCCGAAATGGCGGCAAGGAAATTCTTGCCGAGATTTTTGCAGAGCAGAATGCATCGTGGGAAAAGTTTCTGGCGACAATCCTTGACGCAATTTTCTTTTTGAGCCAACTACTATAACTTCTTATCAAGTATTTTGTTCATAGTATTTCTTTTAATATCTTTTCTGAAGCCGAAGAAACATCACATTTACCGCAACAACAACAGCAGCAGCTGGAAAAGAAGCCTTCACAGAAGTCCACATCAAATTCTCAGCGGCTACAAAGATTTTTTCGCATTCCCTTCGCAAAACCCGCAGATCAGTACAGGAACGCAGAATTTAAGAAAAGTGGCTGGTGGTAAGTGAGATTTTGTTTTGAGATTTTGTTCAAAATGACTATGAAAAGTGCTGCAGTTTAGCGGTCCAAATTTGTAATTGTTTTGATTGGTTAATGTACTTTTGCTTAAATTTCATTGGCTACTAAAATAATTAAATTTCCTTGGCTACTAAAATAATCGTTGATTGGTTGCTCAAAACTTCGATTGTTCTTTTCTTTGTCTTCCTTTCTTGTCTTCTTTGAATCGAATAATTCAGGAAACAGTATTCAAGTTATCTTAGAGTTGCTAGTAGTTACGTCTTTGAGTTGAAGATCGATCTGAAATTCGGAACACAACCACGATGAATTGAAAATTAAAAATTATATTTTCTATTCTTCTCTATTCTATATTCCTTCAGTAGAACTATTCGTGATTGAATGAGCTATTAAAAATTGTTTTTACCTGTACTGAAAAGCACGAGATGTACTGAACAATACTGACAGACAATGGAGGGAGGGGATGGTGATAAAATGCAACTAAACAATGCTTGTCGGTTGTTGAACAATCTTGACATGAAAGTAAAGAACATTTAAAGTTTCGAAAAATAAACCCTTTCACCCCGGGAAGGGCCATATGGCCCATTGACAAACAACATAAAACGTCATATTTTCAGGAGGTAAATGCTGGTAGAACGTCACATTAATTTAAGATATTTCAACGTAAGTTTATCATATAAATTAATTTGGTTTGCATATACTACCCCCGTGCAAAATAAAAATTGCATTTGATTTGCCTGTTAAGCACAAATAAATCCGGGTGTGAAAGTGATAAACTGAAAAGACTTATCGTGCAGTATTAACTAGGTTGCATTCAGAGCTTTCAAATACAAAATAGTTATACTACCAATCTTTATACTTGCCTTTAGCTTCAAAATTAGTTCATTTATATGGTCAGAGTTATGAATTATTAACTCTTTCTACATCCATATGCATTGTATATCCTTAATTGTTTTAGGTTTACGTTTCATCATAAATTTTAGTTCATGGCCCATACTAGTTAAGCGTTTGCAATCTCTGGGTCGTATAGTATTTTTATACCAGGTGACCCAAAAAAACTGTCTCCGTTTGTAAGACTGTAGCAGGAAATCCGCGAGACTACAAATTTCAAATTGTGCATGAAACGCGACGTCCGAAATCATCCATCCAGTCATCGGCGATCACGTTTATTAGTCAAAAACTTGAAATTAAAATTGATTTAATTCATGAGCATTTATGTTAGTTCGAAAAAGAAATCATCTGCTGTCCATGTTTTGACATTAAAACAACGTGGGGCTTTTGGAATCCAAAACTTGAAAATATTCACTGATTAAACTCCAAAAGTAAGCATGAGCAAGCAGATTGTTTTAATGTCAAAATGCGTACTGTAAACGAATGGTGTTTTTTTAAATTACTTAAAAGTTCACGGATAAAGACTGTTTTATTTTCCGGTTTTGACGACTTGATTGTACCCTAAGCTCCACGTTTGCCATTCGGGCATCGTTTTGTATAGAGATTTGTTTTCAAGTCACAGCCTTACAAGCCGGAATAGTTTGTTTTGGGTCACCTGGCATATTACATTGCAAGAAGTAGCATGCATTATGTGAGTAAAATTGATTGATGGATTTTTCACTTAGGTATGCCCATTTTGATGGCGAGTGGGTAGCGAGACAACTGGAGATGCATCCAAATGGCGTGCTCCTCCTCATTGCTGGCAAAGATGACCTTGACATGTGTGAATTGAGTTTAAGTCAATGCGGGCTGACAAGGAGGCCTGGTGCCGAAATAACTCGTAAAGAATTCGAGTCTGAATGGCAGAGATGTGGAGGTACCGTTGTGAATGTTCAGGCAAAGCCTAGGAAATAAACAATTTTGTTTTTAGATAGAATTCAAATTTCAGGAAAAGATTGAGGCCCAAAATTTTAATAACAACATACGTGACATGTTCTCAGTATCACGTGATTTTCTCAGTATCACGTGATTTTCCCCAGTATCACGTGATTTTCCCTAGTATCACGTGACATGTTCTCAGTCAATCACGTGATTTTTGATGGCATTTCGAACTTTTCACATTAATAGCTCTTTTAGTATCACAGTATCCGGTGGTGACTGAAACTGGAGAACGTGTCAAATCAAAAGATGATTCGGTTGTCTAATAAAACAGACATTTTACTGCACGGTTATACAGTCAAGTAGGTTTGCTTGCATTACCCCCTTAAAAATTGAAACTTACACGTGGTTTACCTGGTAATTGGAAATAAACCCGGGCATGAAAGGATGAAATTTGTTAGCAAGAAAGATAACCACAAATATAACACATGGCTATCACATGTAAAATTTTTCAAACCAGCTATTTTAAATCAATTAAAGATGACGACGTAACCATTCAGTTCAAATTTAACGAATCTATAATTAGTGTTACTAAAAATGAGCTATTCTAAATATATGTTGTGCCAAAAAATTCCTTCGAGATTTTAGAATGCGTACCATTTTGGATTTATAAAAATCATATTTGTACACCTAGTTTTATTTGCGAATCTGGCAGCCATCTCCACTATGCCTCGATCTTTCAGTTTTATTTGTAACATAGAACACTTTATATATAACTAATTAGATGCACAGAAAACGAACTTTAATTAGTATTAATTTTAGGTCCTGGGTAAATAATCCGAATAAATATTTGTTGTGAAAATTGTTTATGGTAATAAAGTCAGAATCTGCTGTCAGTTATGTTCAGATTATACCAGAATATATTGTCATGAGATGAATCGCTGCTTTTCTCTGCCTCAAACGCTGTATTTTCTATAGTTGACCAAAGCAAGTCGTGTCATACAACCTTTCTAACATTAAAAACCAAATACCTTTTAATGTTCTCCATGAAATACAAAATGAAATCATCAAAATTCTGGTTTGTAAAGCTGGCAATCACCACTAGAAGTAAAACTCCCCCTAAAAAGGTATTTCATTTGTTTTACTTAATTTCTAATTCGCTTTCTTTCGAAATTCTTATCATAAATACGACTCACAGGCAATGGTTGATTGCATTTTTTGCCATTTGGCGATCTGGTTAGGGAACAGAGAGCGGTAAAAAAATTGTTCTTGGGATCATTCAATTTTTTGGCCAAAATTTCCTTTCAATTTTCTTCCAGTAAGGCAATTCACAGATTTGCCTTACTGTGCGCTATACCATGTAGCGAAATGATTTACATACATGATTCCTGAAAATCGATTTTTTTTTAATTTAAAAATGACAGTCGAGTGTACAGTACAGTTGATTGAATGTACAGTCCAATCAAACTGCATAACAGTCAGGTATGTACAAGATTGCCCTCGGGACTCTAGTCAGTGGTAAGGGAGTAAAAACGTGGGTATTTTTTATTCGATTTGCTATTTTTACCCCTCCTCCGATAAGGGGGTCTGCCTACTCCCCTGTGAAAACTTGCCAGGTGATTTTCTTTATTTTAACTAAAGTAATTAACAAAATGTCACCGTTTACGTCGTTAAGTATCGTTGTCAATAGTTTCATATCATTTCATAGTTTTCCAAATTTGCAGCCTCGGACCATTCAGCGTGCCTTGAACCATCTATCTCTCCCGCATGCTCATTTCCTTCCGCAAGGGCGTGATTTCTTCCCGCGACTTTTTCTCTGCACTCTGGACACTGAGACTCTTCCATTGCTCCTCCACATTCACCGATAGCATATATGTGGCCATTTTTACATTTATACCAATGTCCTTTGCTCAAGCCAATTGCATTGACGATCATTTTCCTGTCTTCTAACATTTCTTTAATTCCAAGGCTGTTTATCTGTGAAAAAGATACCTTATTTTTATATTCTCAAATAAACGTCTTTTATATCCCCCAATAAACTCCGATAAACACAGAACACAACACGAAGCGGCGTTGCCCTGTGGCTTTGCCTATTAGAAAACCACAGAAGAGGATTACCGATAAAAAGGATTACCGATAAAAAGTATTACCGATAAAAAAGAAAAGTAAAAGAAGAAAAGGAAACATGGAAAGGGAAAGGAAAGGAACATAAAAAGGACCCAAGAATTGCCAGATTCCCTTTTAATTTGTCTATAATACAACAAGATAAGGAATTTGGGGAATTTGTTTAAACTTATTAAACGTGATGAAACTTTGTCCGAAATAATTTTTGAATCAATAAATATTATACCATTTATTTCGGTCGTGTGATAATAAAACACCCAAAAAAACGCCCCATCTAAAAATTTAATAAACGCACATTATCTTCATTGTTTGTCAGAATTTTAAATATATGTCAGAATTTTAACACAGCTCATGCTGAAGCCGCAATCCGCAGATAAATATTGCCAAAAGCAAAAAAAGGATTAAAGCACCGTAACCGCTAGCCTGCATGCAGACTTTACTATCCACTGCGAAGGAGATCCCATTTAGATCTCCTTCGCAGTGGATAGTAAAGTGTCTGCACGCAGGCTACGTAACCGCAAACTTATACTAACCTGTGTAGACATTTGCAGAAGTTGCTCATCGTCAATTTTCACCCAGTAGTTTTGCAGTTGATCATAAATTTGTCGAGTTTCGGAAATCTTTTTTTCCGGAATCTGTACTCTAATATCTTCATAGTTTTCGTTGCACAGAACATCGTCAGCTTCCCATGTCAACAACAGCCGACGGAAATGCAAGTCAAAATCCAGCAGCCGTTGAACGGTGGGGGAAACCTGCAGTACATTTTGCATCAGCCGTCTCAATTGTTGCATGAATAACAATGAGATCTCTGTTGAAATATAGCATTTGGCTTTCTTTTTCTTCTCCTGCATTGATTTGAACAGCTCCATTATTCTCTCCAGCAAACTCACTTGATTTTCATTTGGAAATTTTTTTAATTTAAGCAACATGGTTTGTGTGTTGTAACTTTTTGAGTAGTTGTACAATTCCTGAATCTTAGATTCAAGGACTTCTCTATTTGCTTTACTTTCTTTTTCCATGACTCTTTTCACTTCACTGATGTCGATCATAATCTTTTTTATTATATTTCCATATCTCTTGCTTCTACTTATTGGTGTGCGACATTTCGGGCAAAGTTTCATTGCAATCTCAATACTATTTACCGCTCCGTCTTCTTCTCCCATCCATTTATCTAGGCCTTGCACCTCAAAAAGATGATTGCAGTCAGTCAACTTGATGAATCGTGCGTCTTTTTCATTTTCGAAACCAAAAAATATCTCTGTGATCGATTCTTCATCGCACACACTACACTCATTTGGACACTGCTCGCCACATAAACCTATACATTTTTTTCTTTTTCTGCACTTCATACATTTGATCGACTTGTTGCACGGCTCATTGCATGGCTCCCTGTTACATATTTCATTGCACAACATTGTACATTGCTTGTGTTCGCATTTCCACTCACATTTCCACTCACAAGACGTGCAGGCATCGCCACATGTATTGAGGCAGGTGCTGTGACTGCATTGATTCAGGCATTCTTCGTTACATGATGGGCAATTCTCCTGACACAGCTGGCTGCAGACGTGAGAGCAAACAAGAACGCGCTTACACGGACGTGAACATTTTATGTGGAACCCTAAGCATTCATCACAAGATCCATCACATGAATGACCACACTCTAGTGTTGCCTTGCACTTCACTTTACATGCCTCATCCTCTGGCTCCTTGTAGCATTGTAAATCTATTTGATGTCCGCATTTGCGCATTTTTGTGACAGTTACCACGCAATTTCTAAGGTCTGCATTCATCGAACAATGCATTTCTTCTTCGTGGCCGCATTTGCGAGCTTTGGTGACAGCTACCTTACAACTTCCAAAGTCTGCATTCATGAAACAAGGCATTTCTTCTTCGTGGCCGCATTTGCGAGCTTTGAGGACAGCTACCTTACAACTTCCAAAGTCTGCATCCATGAAACAAGGCATATCTTCTTCATGGCCGCATTTGCGGGTTTTGGTGACAGCTACCTCACAACTTCTAAAGTCTGCATCCATGAAACAAGACATATCTTCTTCATGGCCGCATTTGCGGGTTTTGGTGACAGTTGCTCTGCAGAGCACCTTCTCGGGATCCATGGAACATACCAGTTTCGCTACATGTGAACATTTTAAAACCCTTAACATTTCGTACAAGCAATCAAATTCGTTTTCATCGACAGAACATGAGACATTTTGTCCGTGACCACACTTTGAAATCACTTTCATCACTTTCACCATGCATGGTCCACATGATGACTTTTCATGATGACATGGTCTTTCACACCGATGTTCGTCACACATTCGCTTGTTACATATTTTTTGACAGATAAATTGCTCGTGAACTTGGGTCCTTGAACCAAGTGTGTGACAGGCACGTGGACAAGTATGACCACATTTAAGTCGATAGGAGCACTGCTCGTTGCAGCCTCCTTCCGGTGCTTTTGAGAAGTCTGCATTACTTGATGCATCAATACACCTGTCTGGATGATGTCTACAGAACAATTTCAAAGACTTTCCAAATAGATTTTTCTTCATTGATTCTTTTATTATCTTATTCCACATTTTACTCTTTTTTGTGAGCAAAGAGAAATTCCCAATAACATATAAACCAATCTTTGCCCGTGACAATGCGACACAGATTCGGTTATCAATGCCAGCAAAACCAATTTTTCCGTATTCATTGCTTCTAACAAGAGACACTAAAACAATATCGTTTTCTTCCCCTTGATAGTTATCAATAGTATCGACACGTACCCCTTCAAATTTTGCTTTGGGCATTTGCTCTCTCAGTTTCAGTAACTGTCCTGTGTACGGCGTCAATACTGTGATCTTCCGTTCGTCGTATCCTTGCAAAATTAGATATTTGCAGAGTGCAGTAATGTAATGAGCCTCGTGTGCATTCGAAGGACTTCTCAGCTCGAGGTTATCTTCTTCGGGGAATTCGTGGTCAACGAAAAACACATTCTTTGATATTCCTTGTATGTCTGGGTACTCTCTTACACTCGGATGGTTTTCCAGGTCTGGGTATATGTCGTGAAGAAGATTTGAAATTTCTGGGCGCATTCGATGTTGCACATTCAAGCTGTGACACTCCATTCCATTCTTGACCATTCTCTCGAAAAGAGACAGCTCTAAATTGTATTTCATTGCAAGTTTGAAAACACCCGGTTTTGGCCTCAACTGCTTGTGATCTCCGATGAGTATGACATGGTCTGCTTTATCTGTAAGTGATACAACAACGTGTGCTTCAAGAATCTCTGCAGCCTCTTCGACTATGACAATTTTCGGATTGATGCGACTGAGTGTCTGCTGGTACTTTGCAGCGCATGTCGTTGTCATGGCAATTACTTTCTTCCTTAGCAAAATAAACTTGTCACTTATTTTTCGTCTTTCTTGCAGTTTGTGGCAACTGGCATCGTAGTCTCTCCCTTTTCTTGCTAGCTCCTCTTGATAATAAGAAGTGTATCTAAAAGGAGAAAATTTTGAATGACAATATTGGTTCGAATATTCCTTGATACATCTATGATATATCATTGAGCAATTCGAGCACCTTTGTTTGATTTTTATGTGATTTTTATGTTATGTTATGTCTGTTCTTAATTATTTGCAGTTTGTTTCCCTATGCTTTTTCGTGATTTGTTGTAGTTTGTTTCCCTGTTTTCGTCTTTCAAACAGCAAGCGCAGAAACAGGGAAACAAACTACAACAGATCACGAAAACACAGGGAAACAAACTGCAAAAAATCAAGAATAAACATGACAAAAAAAAACGAGTACATTTCAGGCTCATAGGAAGCGTTTTTCGATTGGAGGCACATAATCACAGTTGTCATTCACCACGCTGATAGACTCGGTTTATCTGGCAGATAAACTTGCATTGTCAAGCTAACTCCATTATCACGTGATAATTTAAGTTCTTTTCTCACTGGCAGCCATTTTAGAAAATGCAAAGAAGGCGGGAAATAACAAAGACCACGATAAACTAGGCTTGTCACGTGATAATGGAGTAATCTTGATAATCCGAGTTTATCTGCCAGTAAAAGGACAACTGTGATTATCACCTTGATAAACCTTGCGGCTTGATAAACCAAGTTTATCTAAAGTGTTAAAAATAATAAAAAGCGGAAACATAATAAAACTAGACTGCTAAATTGATAGTGTTCAGGTCATGCCTTTTTGGCTATGCGTCTGTCAAAACATAAAATTTTTAAAAAGTACCTTGCTAAAAGATATTTGTAGAACTGCCATCGCGCGCCAATTTTCAGGCTCTGTGGATCCCTTATTTCTTCCACTTCATTTTCATTCATCTCCCCGTGTCGCTTTTGTTGGTTTGCAGCTTCTTTCCATCTCTCTTTCTGTTTGGGTACTTTACGACGACATCCAAGTGCATCGTAGACAAACATATCTTCGTCGCCTATTTCATCATTGTATTCTCTGCCCAAAAGATAATTTACCTTCACCTCACAACGTTGAAGTTCCTCTTCACCAACCACGTAGTCATCTTTTCGTTGAATTCCTTTGGGTACTTCTGAAGCAAGCAACCTATCTTCATAACATACGTCGAGATTGTCTTGCGGATTGTAAAATGGTGATGGTGATGGTGAACATGGACTGCACTTTGAATAATGCCATGAATTGTTGCTTGCAACATGCAATTCTCCTGAATGAGACTCATTAACACGACGTGCCAATTTGCTGATATTTTTCATTTGGTTTGTTTTATTTCTTAAGTCCCGACTCTCCTGTCGTATCCTGCTATCTAATGATCGGGACAATGGACGCAAATCCAAATAAATTTCCATGAAAGGAACATTCTCCTCTTCAAATAGCCTGTGCAAGTTTAAAAACCACGCTTGCAGTCTTTGCGGGATGTGACGTAGAAGATGGTCGACGGAGAGAACATACCCTACATTTTTTGACCTATCTGCCAAACGTAACGTTTTCTTCGCTCTTTCAAATTTGTTTTGAGCAGCATCTTTTTCTCCCCAAGCATTTGCGCATCCCATGGAGCTATTTCTGTGGATATTCACCAAACTACACCTTTTGACAACCTCGTTTTGACATCTGCTCCCCACTCGTACGATATCTTTTTCGTATCCGAGTTTAATCAAACCTTCTATGAACTGGTCAAGCGCATGGTTAGTGAAGCATACAACTAACATATGAGAATCATCGCGATAACCATTAGAATCATAGCGATTACCATGTGAATTATTGTGATTACCATGAGAATCATAGCGATTACCACGAGCAAAAATGTGATTACCATTAGAATCATAGCGATTAACATGATAATTTTTGTGATTACCATGAGAATCATAGCGATTGTCATGAAAATCGGGATGGATTTTATCAGCATTCTGTTTTGTGCTCCAATGCGATTTGTTCTTCAACAAAGCATGGGCTATTTTTAAACCTAAAAATGTCTTCCCCGTACCGGGCGGGCCTTGGATGACAACAAATTCTCTGGTCATGGCTTCTTTGAACGCTTTCAACTGCGAAGAATTTAGTTTACTTCTCTCTCCTACGTTTTGGATCTCCGTAAGTTGAATCATACAATCATTTTTCAACGCTGCAGGTTCTTCGTTCATGCAAGCAGTTAATCCATTCCGGTGACTTCTTCTCCTTTGGTCTTTTCTTCTGAAAATGCCTCCATGCTCGCTCTCCAGTTCAGAAATATCTTCAAAGTCAGAAATATCTTCAAAGTCAGAAATATCCTCAAAGTCATTGGTTGATGTAATCTTTGATGCCGTAACAGGACTCTCGTCCACAACAGAACCTCGTAAGTCATACGCACGGCCGTTTATCGTCGGGCAGAGATATTTAGGCAGGTGTGCCTCTCTTTCAGTTGAAACTATGTACCTAGAAAATGGCACCTTGTCAGCTTTGATATTTTTGAGCGCTCCTAGTACATGGACATACGCCTCGAAATACGAAGGTGATTCCGCCATCACGAATCTTTTCGTGTGATTAATATTACCTGCATTAATTTCATCTCCAAGAATTTTGATTTCTAATTTTCCTTTTTCAAACTCCTCGGCGTTCGCAACAGTCCCAAAGAAAAACGTCTTGAAGTTGTCATCTGAAAAAGAAAGCAGACTGCCGAATTTCAATATTCGTGAATTCCTCCAAATTCCTGGATCCAAACCTCTTACATCAAATTCAATAACGTAGGTTATCCCTTGGAGTTTTGAGCAGTTTGCGTTCACTATTCTCACATTTTGGTATGTTCTTATCTTATGTTTTTGGACATTACGAGGAACACCTTCCGCCATTTCAGCAATGCATTCGCGTAACGGAATGAGGAAATCTTCTCGCAACAATCTGAATTGAATATCGAGATACTCTTCTCCGCTGGAGTACATCCCTATTTTTTTAATAGGTCTAAGATAGGGCACATATCTCAACAATTCTTTATCAGTTGGAATAACTGACAAAGTGCGAAAATCTTCTTTCACATTGTTAGAGTGATATTTCTTTGCTTTAACCATACCTTCGCGAATTTCCATGATTTTTTCTAATTTCTTCACTATTTGTTCTTTGTTGGACAAAATCTCCATTCTTGTTATCGCCGAGAAAATATTATCTACAGGTAAATCAGAGCAAGAGTTTGGAAACGAGGCTGCGAATGCATTAAAAATGGATACCATATCGTTGATCTCTCCCTCTAGATTTGAGACACGCTCTTCTCGTAAAGGGAATTGCAGAATCTCATCTTTCATTGAGAAAGAGATGAAATGCGAACCTGGAAGAAAAGACATCATCTTGAACGACTTGTTTGGAAGTGTTGACTTTGAAACGAGAGAAAATATTTTGATCAGTAAAATTATCCAATCTGGATTTAGGGTTTTTTTGTTCACCAAGTTGTGCAATGCTTCTTTCAATTCTTCTGAAATTGAAACCAGCTCGTCCGATTCCATTTCACTTAATTGTTGGAGTTCCTGATAATCAATCGTGGCCTTTCTCTTCACCTTTTTAGCCAGCTGGACATCTGTGCTGCAGTCAGATTTTCTTTTCTTTGCCCCTTCTGGAAATAAAAATATATTTATTTAATTTTGATTAATATGAGAATAGTTTAGAATAATAATTTTTAATTTGGTAGGAAATTGGGCAAGGTTTACCAAAGTTCTTCTTTCAAAGATTTGATAGCAATAATAACTTATTATAGTATTATTATTATTTTAAGCTGATGAACTGTTAGTCATAGTGAATGATCATTCAGCAATCTAACTATAGTGTCATTGTTAATATAGTCAAATGGCTGGTTACTAGGCAACAGGATTTTCGATGAAATCTCTTAGGCAAAAATTATTGCACAATCAGCAAGCCTTTAAATCTTCAAAAACCTCTTTCAATTCGAATTTATATGGATAATATATTTGCCAGATCTTATTCTATACAAAACCTTTTTTCCAAATTCGGCAATTTTCATTAGATATATGACGTCATAAACACTTATGACGTCACATCTTAAAAATTTTACAAATAAAGAATAAACTAAATAAAGTATACACCGTTGGAAAGGTCTTGGTAACCGGAGTTGAAATAAGGGCTTTGTATTTAATGTGCAAATAAATATGCGGATAATGCGGTCACGTGACATTAAATCCTAGCAAAGTTAGCATCATCTCGTAGCCAATTAAATTTTGGAAAAATTCAATAAATTTCAGCGGTATAAAATAGTTTTCCTGCCGCATTATGTTACTTATGGGGGTTGGGGCGAAAGAGTCCCCCCCCCCTTATGCTAATCAATTAAAAATTAACAAAATTGAAAAGTTAAGAAGTTAAATTTTAAATTTCCGTCATGAACACAAACTTAATTTAACAACGGGCATAAATAACGTACCAATACTAGAAGCCCGTTAGCAGCACATATGCAGTTCCTATTATTGGCTCCCTTTTCCTAAGACAGAAAAGTGCCTAAGCTACATATTTATATATGAAACCTATTTAACCTGTATAAATATTATAAAATGAAATAAAAAAAATGAAAAAAACATTCTAAAATGCGTACCATTTTTTGCAATTGCCGTATCTCGTTGCCACTTATCAGCTCCTCTTATAACGTATGTGTAATTTTCCGTTGGTATTATTGGTATGCTGGCAAGATGCGCATTTTCTCTCTCTGTTCCTGGTTGCAAATAATCTGTTCTTTTTTGCCGGTAGCTAATTCTTCTATCTTGAGGCGAGTTTTCATTTCTTCGTTTTACTTTAATTCCTCTCTGTTCATTTTCGTCGTAAGCATCATTTTTTTCTCTACTTGTGAGTCTCTCACCGAACTTTTCGTTCGAAACAACTGTATTTGTTCTTCTTTCCTTGTTTTCCCGAATCTCGTCTTCTTTTCTGCTGATAGATATTTTATAATTTGGAAAATGTACGGTTCGTTGTTCGTATTTAAAAGATCTTTTACTTCTTCCCCTATCCGTATCTTCTTCCCTTCGGCTTACTGTGCAAGTAGAATATTGTGATGAAAGCTGTTTATCTTCTTTCCTCTGAGAAGTTTTCTTTGCTCTTTTTTGGCTATCTAAAAATTTGAAATTTTATTTTTTGGGTAAGAAATATTAAGAAATGGTATAGAAATGTTAAGAAATGGTATAGAAATATTAAGAAATGGTATAGAAATATTAAGAAATGGTATAGAAATATTAAGAAATGGTAT
>JAYJMH010005286.1:0-26513 GCA_036873815.1 Phacellophora camtschatica | reverse complement strand
TGATCAATGCAAAAATTAGAACAGCATTTATAACTGATGAAATTGGTGAATATATAGCGAAGGCTGCAGCAATAACAGTATGAGTTGTTGTGAGAATTTTGGGGTTCGTAAAATCCATTAATTCCTTGCAATCTCCCATAATGCTTGACGATATACAATTTCTTATACTTTTAATTGCGCACAACAACGCTTATGATAAATTTGTTGGTAAGAATATGGTTTTATTAAGAAATCGATATAAATTATTAATAAAAATTATATTTTTGCGTTCTGAAGAGTGCTGGATGTAATGTTGATTTTAGTGCTTTTACTAGATCTATGTTTGTTCGCATTGGTGATGAAACGCACATCGTCCTTGATTCGATTCATTAGTCGCCTCAAAAAAATCCTACATCACAATTTAAACAACATAGATTAAATCAATAGAAATTCTAGTGGCATCAAGTTTAATAAATAAATTATTCATTTTCGCATCGTTGCTTAATATAGAACAAGCGTATGGTAATTAATGGAAGAAAGTAATTAGTTTATCCAAGTTTTCACAGCTTTTTCATCAGCGTTGCTGTGCTGTGCAAGTCAGCTTGTTAATAGGCTATAAAAATAACGCAAACAGATGTCCGAAGGATTAACTTAAAAGCTCTCTGGTGAAGCCCACGAAAATTTATGAAACTTTTCCTAATGAATGAAAAATTGCTAAGAAACTTTTGAAATATTTTGTGAAGATTACATGATGTTTAATGGAGTACGCATGACGTTAAATGACTGATTCAGTGGAGACTTTTTATCCTGTACAATATATACTCAGTTTTTGTAAACGTTTTTATTGAAAAAATAATTCATAGTAAAAGAAAAAAAGAATTGTTTCCTATACATAGTAAAAAGAAGGAATTTTTCATATGTAAGCAAGAAACTTTTACTAGTAAAAATTGATCACAAATGGTCCAAAATTAAGAAACTTTCGTTAGTGGAGCCTTAGCCAGGTTTCTTGAAAAAACAACGTGTAGTTCAGGCCTTGAAATTCTCTAAATTTAGATATGATTTAACTTAAAACGTATAGACTGAGAAAAGTCTCAAGAAAAAATAAAAAAATAAGCGACTACTCCCAGCAGGACATCTTTAACTCTATCTGGACCGGACTTTTTTTTAGCAAGTTAATTAGCCCCTCCTCTTTAATCAAAATTGGTAATAGCTACTGATTTTTAATTAAGACAGCATGATCTATATATCAAATGCAAACAATAGACAAATTTTCAAGGTAATTAAGGCACTGATGTCATGATGACGTCATAAAAACGAATTTTTGAGGAAATTTTACAACTCAAAGATGGATAAAGTTCTTTATTTGCAATTTGGACACAATATTGTAATTAGCAATTAGAAGGACACTAAGGCCATTTTCTCTCAAAAAGCAGGTAGTTTTGAATGT
This sequence comes from Phacellophora camtschatica, assembly GCA_036873815.1. NCBI lineage: Eukaryota > Metazoa > Cnidaria > Scyphozoa > Semaeostomeae > Ulmaridae > Phacellophora > Phacellophora camtschatica. The sequence continues at coordinate 25,087 of JAYJMH010005286.1, read as the reverse complement.
ATTAAAATTTTTTGTAAAATTTGTGCATGCTTTAACAAAATGTGGGAAGATTTTCGCGCATGCGCAGTGAGAAAGTGTTGTTAAATCGTTAGAAACGAATTTCTTTGTACAATTATCATGCATCATGATGTATTAAGCTAAAAGTCAAAGAGTTTCATAAGCATCTGAACAACGCTTCTCGAGTTGTTTTAAAAAATGTAGGAGGGGGTCTAATTTTGCACGGAATGTAGGACAAGTGGAATGAGACAAATGAAAGTGGGAATAAATTGAAAAAGCCCGTGTTTACATGATACGAAATCATCTCACACAACGAGAAATCATTCTGCTCTGAAGTTGATGTGATAAGTAACTTCATGCTTGATGCATTTGTCTCTGCATCCCATCCAGTGTAACTGGAATTTCTTTCGATACACTCAGCTCTGGACTTTATTTGATGCATATGTTTTTAAAGAACAAAGCAACTGATCTTGGAAGTTTTCAAAACGGTAGATTTTGACTGCGCAGTGCGGAGTAGGGTGGTGTCCTGTTACTGAAATTAAAATTGGGTTGACAGCAAACTGGTGTCATGTAACTGCAATGAGAACGGTGTGATTTTCCTATGGATCATCTCTCTGTATCTCATTGCGCATTGTGTAGTCTCTTTCTAGAACTTAGTAACACTTCTGAAAGAAGTTTATTTTGCTTTGACTTGGTTCTATAGTTTATTTTGTTTTTAAAGATTATTATTGTAAATATATATTCTCGTTGATCTAGCTTGCAACTGTAACGGGCTGGCCGATTCTTGTGTGTTTGACAAGAAGTTGTATCGTCAAACTGGGCGTGGTGGCCGTTGCGTCAATTGCAAGAACAACACAGACGGAGTATACTGTGAAAAATGCAAAATCTACCACTACCGAAGACACGCACTCGAAGCTTGCAAGCCATGCAACTGTGACCCCCTTGGCTCAAAGAGGCAACAGTGCAATTCTGATGGACAGTGTTCCTGTCAACCGGGCGTATATGGCCAAAAATGCAATAAGTGCAAGCCTGGATTTTATGGCTTTTCGAAATTTGGCTGCAAGTAAGTAATATAGAAGAATAATAGCAGCCTAAAGCTCCATAACGTGGACTCATTTTAAATCCATCCACCTTGTCGAGATAAGTCTGCCATTATAGAAATTTTGAATTTTTGCATTTTTGATTCTTGATTTAGATTCTGTATATAAGTTTAAGTCTGAGAACCAGTTTCTGCATTTCTACTTTCATTTTTATCAAAGTTATAGCGTTTCAAAGATTTGAAATTAGAAAGAGAAAATGTGAAAATGATGCTAGGACAAAATATTGACCTAACAAACGTTTTGCGGTCAGATCCCTCATAAACTTAAAATCTTTGTATTGCTGTAACTTTGACAAAAGAGTATGTAGAAATACAAAAATTTGTTCTCAGACTAAACTGTGCTTACAGAATCTGATTCAAGAATCAAAAACGCAACATCTCAAAAATTAGACAAATTTCCATCATGGCAGATTCATCTCGAAAAGGTGTATTGTAAATATATATAATTGCTATTCACAATATAAAAGTCTTTCTTGCGCCAACAGCCTTAAACTTTCAAGATCATGATCGGTTTGAGCTGGGTTATGTCATATTTATTTTTGAATTTTTTATGTTTCTTTAGCATGATTATGTCACTGTGTAATGAAATTGCCAGTGTGATAATTGGTCGTCCACGAAATTTCTTTGAATTTGATTTCTCAAAAAGATATTTCATTGCTTTCTATGCTTTCTGGGTGTGATCGTAGAACATGTCCAAATAGTTTCCATTTATTTCGCAATATATCCAAAGATAGGACATCTTCGCCTGTTTGCTACACTTGTTCATTGCTGATGTGTGCAGGGTATTTAACATTGAGTACCCTCCTTAGTTGTTAATCCCCAGGTACCAGAGTTATAGACAAGAAATTGCTTGACTAAAGATTTCTACAGATTAAAACTCTTTTTTTGATCCAGATGTTGTTTAATATGTTCAGAGCGACTATTGATAATTGTTTCCTTCTAGACACGTCTTCAGCATCTCCGATCGACGATCCCAGCTTTCTAACCGTCCTCCATCTTTGAGGCCCCGGTATCAAGTATTTCATGATAAAAATGTGTTAAAAATTTACTTTTGAACTAGAAATAGCTACAGAAGCCATTCCACCAATCATAAATTTCATAATTTTACTAAATAACTTTATATCAGATATTAAAATCAAATGGTTGACCTACCTGGAAGTAAAGGTCAATCGTCAATATAAAACATATTTTGGAGTGGTTTTAAGCCAATCTGAAGGGCGTGGTGACGAAACGTTTTCTTCCGACCGTCCCAAACTTTTGATGTGCTCCGCTCGTCTAACCCAGTATCTTCCCCTGTAAGAAGACACAGCCCCTTCGTTGGAGATATCCTAGCGTCACGACTGGCCCAGGGATATTTAAAAAAAATACCACTGGTACCTACTACCTACCTCGCTTTTCTGCATATTCATTGGGCTCAAGCGAAAATGCAACTGAATCCCAAGAGGGTTCACAGCAACAAAACGGAATTTGAAAAATAAAAACGAACAACGAAAGTGGGATTATCGAATAACAGAAGTTGATATCAAATAAATTAAAAGAGTTAACATAAAATCAATAAATCGATAAAAACAAAATAGCCTCACACGGGCAAAGAAAACATGAAGAAAAATGATGAAAATTTCCAAAGGAAAACTCTTAGGTATCTTGACCGGGTATCAGGTATCTTGACCTGAAAATAAGAGGTATCTGGTATCCAGATACCCCCTACAAGGGCCTCATCTTTCTTTGCAATCTTGTTTTCTGATTTTCAGATTGATTCCTTGTGTTTTTCGCATCTGAATGCTGCCTGTTGTCTTCAAGAAACAAAGATCACGGACAATAGAGATATTAACATAACAGAAAAAACCCGCACATAAGAAACCAGATTTTTGATCCAGGGTATTGTTTTGTGAACAATAGGCTATTGTATTATCTATTGTTCTGTCTAAAAAATATCACCGAAGTGGAAAGACAGAATTGTAAAGTACTGGAAAGTATCAGACAGTGTGTGTGTCATTCAACTAAAATTGAAAAAGCATGAAAAATACAAAGTTCAAAACAAGCCATTGAATATAAATCCTTGTATTACAAAGATAGTGCAACAAATACAACTGCTCACGATCATAAATGTGTATGCACCAACAACATCAAAAGTGAAAAATGACCCCAATGAATTGTGCGAAATGCATGCACAGATCGAAAACTTATTACTGATGTGAAAAACAAAAATACGTCATTACTAGTATAGTGCATTCGACACCATAAAAAGAGAAAAGCTGTTAGAAATTCTATCTTCATTTGTGAAAAATGATGAAATTAGAATAATTCGACTACTATTGTCCAACACTACTCTTAAAATCAAATTAAATAACGTCAACCTCAACACAGAACCCAAGGAGACGCACTGAGTAATACATTATTCAATATCTATTTAAGCATGCATTAAGCAAAGTACAGAGACGTAGGAACCGGGGTGGGTTACTAGGGACACGTGCCCCCACCCCATATTTTTGCAAAAATGGAAAAACTGCCCTTAAAAATTGAAAAATGTGCCCTTTTTAATGAGGAAAATTGAAAAGCGCCCTTTTTTACTACCGATAAAATTGAAAAGTGTCCTTTTTAATCCTGAAAAAAATAGTTAAAGCTCCTTTTTTCTCGAATTTTCTTTTTTCAAATGCCATGTTATAATTTGGAAAAAATCATAGGGCCTTTTTCAATTTTGAAAAATAACCAAAAGTTCCCTTTTTTTGTAAGTGCCCTATCAAAAAAGAGTTAAAGAGGAGCCCTTCGCAAAAAATGCCGTAAAAAAATCTGTTGTCTGTGGTCAATGTGCAGAGCAATATCTTTGGCTATTTCAGATGAAGCTCGAAGAAGGCTTGATCAATTTTGTGCGGTACTTGTGAATGCTCAGAATTTCAATTTTCTAATTTCTCGAAATCCGTAGAGGAGGGATAACTTTCTATTTATTTGGGAATACATTTTCTTTGAATTTTTAGCAAGTTTCGCGTTATTTTCCCCTCCGTCTTAGATAAGGGAATTTTAAGGGTAAGATCGGTTCTTATAGGCGGGTGTTTACCGTACTGCTTGTAGATAATCTGAAAGTCAATGAATCCAAAAAAGAGGAGACAACACTGGGAAGGAAAACCAAAGTTCCATTCCGATGCGAAAAAAAAATTGTCAATATATACTTGAAATCTAATCTGAAATTTTTGCAAATACAGTTATTGTGCAATCTTTTTTGGCAATTAATAAGCACTAGACTAGTTGTCAATGCTAACAGCTCAGCCTAGTGACGTTTTCGCTTTTCATGGGTCGTCTTGGGTGTATTCTGTATTTCATATATCCTTTGAATTTGAATCAAATGGAATTTAATGATGAAACTCCGACTTGTTTTCATGTTTTAGGCCGTGTAAATGTTCCAAGCAAGGGAGCATCAGCCAAAACTGTGATGCAATTGGAAAATGTCAATGTAAGCAGAACGTGATTGGACAAAAATGTGACCAATGCCAAGCCGGGCATTTTAATTTGGATGAGCACAACAAAGAAGGATGTAAACCATGTTTCTGTTATGGGCACGGCGTCTCTTGTAGTTCCAGGCCTGAATTCGAAAAAGACACGGTTCATAGTAGTTTCAAAAACGGATTAGAAGAATGGAAAGTTGAAAACTATGCTGGTAGGTTGTTATTTAACAATATTACGACTTAGACTTGTTAGACGAGCCGCACTCTGGATCACTAATTTATTTGGTGGTGCCACGCCTTGAGCGTACTAGGTCAGAGCGGGAGGGGAGCAACGGGTGAAAATTGTGTAATTAAGTTAATTTTGGCTGAAAGTAGGGCGACATATCCTTTATACCATTTATCATACGCCATAAGTAGAATTCACATGCAGAAATCCTCAGTAAATGATATTATTTTCAAAATTAAGCATGATATGATGATGATAGATTAGGCTCCATATTATGAGTCAGACATCGATATATATATATACGCAATGGACGAGTTCGAACTATTGAAAGATCATCAAAAGTCTATTTCGTTATCTACTTTACTGCTTTTTGCCCTTTTGTGCAAATTTTTTCCATTTTCGAATCAGGTTTTTTACAATTTACACAATTTCAGAGCAAACTCTTATATAATCAATATAACAACAGTTCTCACCACATTTACAATGTGTCTTAAGAACCATAGCTCAAAAGTTAGTTTTTCAAAATATAGTGACGTCATCTGATATTTGCGTGACTAAAAAGGCAATTAATTGATTTGATTTTTCAGGAAACAAAGTTTTAAGATCGGTTACAAAATCTAATTCTGGTGTTTTTAAAATGCTTAAACATTTTTCAAAAGCATCTGAAGGGGAGACCGATTCCGTGCATACTATTTCAATATACCTTGACGATAGCACGTGCACGCTCATAATTTCAGCAGGGCTGATGTTGTGAAAACCGGGTTGTATAAGAAAAAGTCGTAACAGTTTGACCATAAGTCGAGTCACAATGAACGGCCTTGGTTTTTCGAATAATAAAAAAAGACCAGCAACACAACCCAATTTCAAGCTGCAATCAAAAATCTGTTCTCTGTATATATTTATGCAACGATATTTTACTTCATAATTTTTAACTTGGATCTTCTTCTTTTTCTTTCTCTCTGTTTAAAACCACGCAGTCTCCACACAAAAGTCACGTGTCATCCCATTTAATTATTTACAGGCTTTGCCAAAGTTCCTCCGCAGGGTCTTTCTACTTTCTGGCTTTCTGACTACTTCTCTGACTGTCATTTTCGTGAAATTGGTCCGTATATTTATTAGTCAAAGTGTATACGCGAAAATAATCTTCTTTTGAACATTGATACTAAGAAAAAGATCTTACGGGGGTAAAATTGGACTTGCTGCAAGTCTCGCTCTTGATTGCAAAAGACTTCTAGATCACAAAAAAAAACAAAATTCCAAAATTGGAAAAATGTTTCCTCTTTTTTCCTCTTAAGAGCGAGGCTTGTAGCAAGTCCAAGGTAAAATGAAATAAATATCAAAAGAATAAAAATAAAACACTCCGCAAAGGAGCGTGAAGTTTACACTACTTTCAAGACTTGCAAATGAGATAGTAGCAAATCGCGTGTAATTAAAATAAGCCATCAAGTTACTGACTTTGGCCAGATAAATTTTTACATCTAAATTAGCCTCTCACACACACTAACAAACTTTTTAATGAGCCTGGTTGGTTTTCTCTTCGAAAAAATGGATCGCCAAAAAACCGCGCTCCTTCATTGATTGAAACCCATTGATTGAAACAGTGAAACAGCACAACAGTAAATTATTTTTTAACGAAAATATTTTATTTTATTTCAGGGGTTGATTTTCAATCATCGTCAACATTTGATTTCAAAGGGCAACAGATTCGGGTCACAGCACCAATTACGGGAGAGGTTTTGTACCTCGTGACACCGCAGAAGTACCTCGGGAACAGACTGAGCAGTTACGGGCGCACTTTTTCTTTTGTCATGGGAGTCACTGAAGTGCAAGAGGGCTGGAATAACACGAAGCAAGATTTTATCCTTGAGGGATCGGGGTTGAAAGCTGAATTTCCAATCAATGCTCAAGGGAATACCATCCCCAGATCTCGTTTTGTACAATACAAGTTTATCATGAAGGAGCCGCAGGGGATGTCACCGTTTGAATTTCAGCGGCTCCTAAATGGTTTGACTGCCATTAAAATTCGAATGACTTACGGCAGAACGATCGGCGTTATTGACACCGTATCTATGGAAACCACGAAGCCAGCTTCAATTAACTCACTCCAACAAGTGAACTGGGTTGAGCAGTGTAAATGTCAGAAGGGGTACACAGGGATACAATGCGAGGAATGCGATAATGGGTACACAAGGGCTAACAGCAAAGAAGGGATGTATGGAAAGTGAGTAATGGATTAATTTCAAATTAACAGGAAAACTCATCTAAATTTCATTTTTCAAGGGGTAGCACTTGCAAAATTTTCAAAAAATTACAAGCAAATTATCAAATTAACCAGCATAATTGCAAATCAACTTAATTCAAGAGATAAACTTGTTTTGAAAAATCTGAAATCTATATAAAGTTATGTCTGTATTTACTTCTTGAAAATAAGGCGTTTTACGTTATTTGGCATTGGGCCATATGGCCCTTCCCGGAGTATGAAAGGGTTAAGCACTCACAGTATTATTCAATTATTAAGTTCAATTATCAATTATTAAGCACTCACATATCCCAAAGATATATGTTTATGGAAACGATTTTATTCAGTATATTATTAACATTTATTGGAAATTTTGAAGAAAAAATTGATAAGTAATTGTTAGAATCTCTGCCCAGTTTACAACTAAAAGTTTCGACTACGAAAGATTACACAAGTTAGGTCGAACCTCGCTCCTTGAAATTGAGCCAAATCGAAATTTGATTTGCTCCAGCATGTGGCTGAAAGCTTGAACAAGTGTTGACATAACATTGAGTCTTTTGATAAAGAAGTACTTTCCGAAAATATCCCATAAAATTCGTTTCCTGCTTTTAAAATAAATGAAGGATTTGTGAGTGTATTCGAGTTCATGGTTTTTTCTTTTTTTGAACACCCTGAGATAATCAAATTTTCAAAAGATTTAACCCCAAACTATTAGATAATGAAAACATTTAACTCAAATTCGGATGCCAAGTCGTCGATGTAAATTGCTTGGGTGCTCCCTGAAAGTTGTCATTAATGTAATCTGTTCAACTATCGACATAGAAATATATATTTATGCAAATATAAATATGAAATAGAAATATGCAAATATGCTTAGAAACATTCAGTACTGATTAAGGGCCAGGTCCGCTACGTTTAGAAAATTTGTATTCAGGGCTATTATAGTTTTTACGTTTTTATATAAATTTTTTATGCTTATACTATTGCCACATGACACCTACAATTTATTGCATTTACATAGAAGTATGCATGTTCTTAAAGTCTTACTTTTTACTACATATATTAATACTTTGATCCATCAGTATTAACAAATAATAAAATTAATGTTTGTTGTTATATTGTGTAGATGCGTCCTTTGCAACTGCAACAACCATGCCAAACAATGCCATCCCGAGACTGGTGAGTGCAAATGCCAAGATAATACCACCGGGAAAAACTGCGAGAAATGCAAACCTGGTTTTTATGGGTACGCGACAAATGGTCAGAAAGATGACTGCAAGCCATGCCCTTGCGTTTTCGGCAGCCAGTGTGTTTATCTTGCTGGAAGGGTGCATTGCACGGATTGTCCCACGGGACACGAAGGAGATAGATGCGAGAGATGCAAAGATGGATATTTTGGAGATCCGGAGGGGAAGAATGGACCAAAGACAGGGTAAGTTGAACCAGCAGTGCAGAACAGGATGAATGGCTAGAGGCTGTTTGTGGAGTCGTGCAAGAAATGTTTTTAAGATGCACCCTTAATTCACTCAAAAACACGCAGTTTGTTGTTGTTTCCACAGAGATGTAATATGACATTAATTTTTAAAATAAGATTTAGGAAGGGGGCTACTTGTTCCTGCTGGGGGTCCTCTGCCCCGCCCCGCCCCGCCCCGCCCCTTAGAATGTTGTATTTCATTCACAATTTTATTTTATGCATTTTTAAATTGGCCAATCAACTTGCAGCACTTATGAGCATGTGATACAAATTCTCTTTGTGATTGGCTAACCTCGAAATGTGCGCAAACTCATAGCTGGATTAAAAAAATGTTTTTTTATATTTAGATGTCAGCCATGTAATTGCAGTGGAAATATCGACAAAAATGCTTTGGGAAATTGCGACCGATCAACTGGGGAATGTCTCAAATGTATTTACAATACCAAAAATGGACCTTTCGGAAAATGTGAAATGTGCCGAGATGGTTACTACGGTGATGCTTTGGCACTTCCTAAAGGACAGTGTAAACGTACGTTATGAATCTCGTAATATTATCCTGTGTTCATCTGTAAAACTGTTACTGCTAATGTTTATATTTTTCTTTAATGCTCAGCATGGTGAGGTTTTATTTAGTTAACGGCTCAAAGAAGATCAGCATTTGTTTGATGTTGGTCATGTGACAAAACATACATTCCACTGTTTCTCATAGGTCAGAAAGGGAACTTACTAATAGTTGTGTGTGAACACGGATTTATAGAATTCGATATTTAGAACCAAAATATGCTACCAATAGCTTATTTGTGCACCAAACCAATCATGGAATTTATGAGGCAAATGCGTTATTTAAAGAATGGTTGACAGAGAAATGTGCTTTCGTGAAACTTTTTCATAAAGAGGATGCAGATTTTGCTATAAATTATGTTATAACAATTGCTTACATTGTTCCTCGATTTCCTCTTTTTAGCATGCAACTGTTTTGCAAATGGAACAATCTGGCCACCCGGTGTCGAACCGAAGAAAGATCTACTCCCTTGCGACGAGAAAGGCCAATGTCAGTGCCGTGATAATGTTATTGGCAAAAATTGCAGTCTGTGTCCACCGAGATACTGGAATGTCGCCTCTGGTAATGGCTGCGAAATGTGCAGGTGCGATATAACTGGTTCCTTGGACGAATTTTGTGGCCTTGATAACGGACAGTGCAATTGCAAGAAGGGTGTGGCTGGTCGACAATGTAGTCAGTGTGCTTCTGGGCATTACAGTTTTTCAAAGAAAGGATGCAAAGGTTTGTTTATTCGTGGTTTTATTTAGCCCTTTCACCCGGGCAAGGGCCATATGACCCATTGCCAAATAATATAAAAGGTCTTATTTCCAGGAGGTAAATGCAGACATAACTTTACATAATTTTCAGCTATTTCAGAGTTAGTTTATCTCTTGAAATACGTTGGTTTGCAATTAAGCTGGTTTGCAAAATGAAATTTAGATGAGATTTTCCTGTTAAGTGGAAAATCAATCCGAAAGTGAAAGAGTTAAAATTACCTCTTATAACAAGTTTTTGACTTGCGTTCAACATTTGATCCGGAGGGGGTATATTACTTGCTATCTGACAGGGGTCTGCCGCTCAGTTTTTGGAGAGCCCACTGTTCTAAAGCCTGATTTCCACAAGACGAATTTATTCGCGCGAAGATACTTTTTTGAGGAGAAAATTTCGTGCGAATGCAAAAGCAATTTTCACCCGCGACTTTTTTCGAGGAGGAAATCAGTGGCGCCAATTCTTTAAAAATATCAGATGAAAAAATGGCAGTCTGGACTGTCAATCAAAAAATAATGCAGTGTTTTGATTGGATCCAAGCTCTGTTGGCTGGAGCTCTTGCGCGAAAAGTAGGAATCGACCGAGCTCGACTTTTTTCGCTGCAACTTTTGTTGAATTTCTTGTTAATAAATTCATCTTGTGGAAATTAGGCTTGAGAGCTAAAATTTGCCTTGGAACCCACCATTAGGAGAAAACGTCTTCGAAATGTACTCATGTTACTGATCTTCTTAAATTTGGTTATGATAAAGGTACCCACTTTTAAGGGAACGCTGGTCGATACCATATTTAGAGGATTTGCGGCTTCCAACCCACACATTTAGACCGCACATACCCGTATCCAAAATGTGTTGTGTATATTTTAGGCCTATATTTGATTAACTTTATCATCCCCGTAAAGACCATTTGGCTCATTTCTAAACAACGTAAAATGCAATACTTATTAATTTAAGGTATTTCAAAGGGGGACGGATTTTGTAAACAAAAGATTGCGGTTTCAAACGTAACAATGCGATTTACGATTTGAAAGAATAGATTTCACACTCTGAGTACACTCCATGAAATTGAAATTAAAAAAAATAGCAAAAATTTATGATTTCGGTTATTATGATTTGCTTTGCTGCGTTAAAGGTGTTGAGACTTACCGCCGGTGTTGAGACTTATCGCCATGTTTGAAGCCACAATCTTTTGTTTTGCTAACTTCGTTTTATTTTGGCACCCACTGTGAATTTGCATTCTTCTCCAAGAACCTTGTATTTGAAATTATTTTTTAATGGCACTTATAAAGTGTCAGGGACTTTATAAATAGCACTTTTAAAGTAGCAAACACGATTAAAAATACTCTATACCATAAAGGCTCTTTTTACCTTTTATCTATTGGTTTTTACTTATTTTTAGCTTGCAATTGCAATAAGTTTGGCTCGGTGAATGAGAACTGCACAGACTATGGCGTTTGTTATTGCAGACCAGGAGTACTTGGTGTAAAATGTGATCAGTGCCCGGAAAATAAGTACAACTTATCCGTTGGTTGTATATGTAAGTTTCACGAAAGCTTTTTACTTTAAACTTGCTTTTAAATTTGTGATTTTTCTAACTTTTACCTTTAAAAATTTTTTTTTTATTAATTTTTATTACTTTTTTTGCAAGCAAAATAAAATGGTATTTGCATGAAATTCTCTTTTGCCTTCACAGCTTGTCCACAGTGCTACTTTTTGGTGCAAAGGAAAGTCCACGAACTGAGAGAAAAATTGCTTCGTTTGAAAGCGTCTGTTGGAGAGTTGAAACTTCCACAAAATTTTACAATCAAGAACAAAAATTTCTCAGTTGCCTTGTTGAAGATTGATGCTGAAGCTAACCTGCTTTCCAACAAGGTCAAATCGTTGCAAAACAGAGAGAAAGATTTGAAAGCTTTTTTCCAAAAATTACTGGAAAGTTTTGAAGAGTTGAAGCGGAGTCTGGGAAAAATTCAAATAATGTTGAGAACAGCTTTCAACGATTCAGGGCTGGCGAAAAAGGATATTGCCGATGCGGAGGAGATCATCGAGCAAATTAAGAAACTTTTGGATGATGCAAGAAACCAATTGGATACGCATGGTGCATTGGCTTACCACGAAGCATTGAAGCTTGCCAGGGACATTTCAGATTTAGCAAAGAGAATGAAGGGCATTGCTGCTGAGGTGAAATTGACACATTTTTGCAGTTTAATTGATTTTTTAAAAGAGGGATCTTAAAATATATATTTGTAGCTATAATGTTTCGAATATAATGTTTTACCGCGCGACTAAAATTGGCGTGTTTTACCGCGCGACTAAAAGAACATTGAGCGTTTTCTGATTTCTACTCTCATACTTTGGTTACAAAACATTTGATTTCAAATTTTAAAAGGTATTTTGGATAGACGTAAGATTAACCCTTGAATCCGTGAAAGACCATATGGGCCATTGACAAACAACGTAATACTTCATAGGTAAATGCGGTTAGAGCTTTATATTGATTTCAGATATTTCAACGTAAGTTTATTTTATAAATTAGGTTAGTTTGCATGTACAACCCCCTATAAATAAATAAAATTGCATATGATTTGCCTGTTTAGCAGAAATAAATCTGAGCATTCGTGACAGAGTTATTTTGCATCTCAAAGTTTATTTTTTAACGTTTTCTCATTTAACGTTTTCTCCCTAAACTTTAACAAAAATGCTGGTAATTATATCGACGTTTCGATAATATTTTTTGACGTAAAGTTTTCTTAAAAAATAAAAACTCGTGTCTTGCAAAAATAAAATGTGGACCATCTTCTCTAGGAGTTTTTAGTTGTGAAACGTTTTAAATTGAATTACTCATAACGAATATATGAAGTGGTCAACTTAGGCGCTGTTTTATTTTCCAGGTGTGTGAGAATTTTCAGCTTTTATTTATACGAAGAAATAGTCCCAGCATGCCCCAGTCCCAGCAGACTATTTTTAAGGCGTGGCTTATTCAATTTGGCGCCAAACCAAAACATCCCTTTTATTTTCTGAAAACGCTTTTTTCTGCGTTTGCGCTGAATGCACTATTTAGTCCAGGCAACCCGGGACTATTTTCAACGTCTGCTTATAGGAGAAGAAATGGTCTCGGCATTCAAGGATCCTGTCTTCCGCAGCTGAAAAAGTCCCACCTTGTCGGGACTATTTTAATTCTCATATTAACACAAAATGTTAAATACAGTGGTTTGCATAGGGTGCCGGGATCACGGCAAGTAAAATAGTCTCGGTTAGCCGGAACTATTTTCTCCAAATAAACAGCGCATTATTTGCACGTGGTAATGGAGAAACGCACATCTTCCGAACCCTCTTCTTTCTCTTATAAATGTTGCAACTCCGGATGTTTTAAGCACAATGTAACAAAGCCCTCGTGGAAATTATTTTGATGCAATGTACCATCATTCTTTTTTCTTTTTTTTTAAATTTTTTAAACAGTTAAATTTTTATTCAGGCCAAGAACCTTGCAGACAAACACGAAGAACAAGCAACGAAGATAAAGGAAACATCTAACATGGCACTCAATTTGTCCAAGTCTGCTTACGCCACTGGGAAGAAGGCACGAGTTCTCCAAGAAGCAATGTATAAAAAGTTGTTCAAAATGAGCCAAGAAGCTGAAGAAGCTATAAAGCTTGCAAAAAAAACATCGCTGAAGGTAAAAACAGCTGTGAATGTAACTATTGTTACCCTCGAGGAAGCGAAGCTGGTATTTGACGAAGCAACCAAACCAATTGCTGAATCTGGCATCAAGTTGATAAAAGGTAAATTGTGTATAATAATTTTGTGTTTTTTGCTTGAATTTGATATAAGATACTTCAATTTGTGGTTGGGAACCTTGTTAACCGAAATCTGCTCAATAATCATGAGTTATAGATTTTATCGACCTAAAATAGAAGTTTTCTGATGCTGCAATCTGCTGAAAATACTATATTATGGCTTTGAGAAAGCCATTAACGTTGGCTCTTTTTGTACTCAGGATTTACTTGGTGGATTCTGGCAAACAAAGCATCTCACAACTTACACTCTTAAGCAGAAATAATATTATCAAAACTAAACCTTCTCCAAAGCTTCTTCTTCTTCTTCTTCAGAAGCTTCTCTAACGCAGCTAAGCAAGCGTCTGGCACCATTCTCCTATGCTTGATTAAACACGCACGACGAGCAGATGCATTGAAAAATTGCTTGACTCAAATTTTTTTGTTTAAAATGAGCGATTTTATCACTTTTTAGTGATGAAGTATCTTAATTATATTCTTTCAAGGTACGGGGATATGAAGCCAAAATTTGAAAACAAACCTTAATATCGTGGCGTTAGGTCTAACTTTATAAATAAGTTAAACACCACCCCCCTACCCCCAACTACCCTGTTTTACCTGTACCTGATTTGGTAAAAGAAGACCCATTATTATGGAAATTAGTTCCCAAAAAGGAAATTAGTTTAAGGAAATTTTTCCCAATATGTAGCCCACCGTTATATTAATCGATAGGTTAATATTCAAAACGAGTTTAAGTGCGAGTGCAAGGTCGGAAAACGCACTCCAACGGGCAATTTAGCAAAATAAATAGCTTTATTGGCGAACCTTACATTCTATTTTTGCAACGTCAAAGGTTCTTAGTAGATTAGGCCCTCTCGCTGTCGCTATAATTTAGCCAATTTCCTCTTTTTCTCAACTTGTCTTCAGTTTGTTTTCCCAAAAGAAGACGGAAAATAGCCAATTTTACATTGCAGATTTGAAAAGCACAACGTTTTAATGTCCCATAGGAACAACATTTTTTACAACAATTATTTTCCATGGCGTACTCGTACTTGATCTCGATCTAAATCTCATTCTAGATCTAAATCTCATTCTAGCTCTAAACCTGCCTAATAACTTACTGACATGACATAAGGTAATCCACCTTTATCTGCCTGTTTTATGTTCATGATAAAGATAGATACAATTTTCATATTGCATAGGGTCCATAGGTCTTTACATAGCCAGTTCATTCAACATTAACAGCTTTTGGAACTTTTGTCTTGTTGTAGAAAAAGTGATGAAAATTTCTGGACAAGCAATGGACGTCTTAAACAAATCAATGATGGTTGTCGAGGCTAAAAAGGCAATGGTCAAACAGTACTATGCCGATGAGAAAGAGGCTCGGCAACTGATGAAAGAAGGCGACAAGGAGTATGCTGTTGCGAACAAGACGTTCGAAGAAGCAAGTGATGCATATAAAATGGCGAAGAATGCCAAAGATGTAGCTGATAACACGGCGAAAAAGGCAACTGAAACGCTAAGACTTTTGACGGTTTGTTTTGATATTTTTTAACAACCATTTTTTGTTCTTTATAATTTTAAAATTCCGTTTAATAATATGCGGTTATTGAACGATTACGTGGTCTGGTCAATGCTAGAAAAGATATTCTGACGGCTGCTTGATTGTATGACACGTAAGAGTAGCGAAAGTACGAACGCCGGTCCAATATGGTTTCTATTCGGAAAAAATGACATGTCAGATTCATTTTTAATTTCAAGCTGTCTATACAATCACAAAATGTTTCAGCACGTTACCTAAACTTGCTGTTGAACTTTTGGCTCTGTTTTAGCATATGCATTCATTTCAAATTTCGTATACCTTTTAAATTTATGGCTCAGGTTTGAAGTCTGTTTTCCCTGGGTCGTGTAGACAAAATATTTCTTTTCATTATCATGCAAAAGGGTTTTGTATTCTGCAAATAAAATTGAATTGAAATTGAAGAAGGAATTTTTGAGCATTACTTGTATATTCGCTGATTTTCGTAGCGAATTTCGTTGTATAGAATGCTTTTCATTTATTTCATCTTAATGGATTTAATAATGAAAACTAATTCACATAATGTTAAGTTGTTAATTAGAAAAGGAGAAAGAAAAATGCAACTGTTAAAATTAAACCAACGCAGTATTGTGAGGCCCAGCATTTAAGAAACCACTGATAAAAACTTCTAGGCTCATTTTCTCAGAAGAACAATAGGAAAACAATAGGAAATATTTGTAAATGTATTACAGATATTTTATTTTACATTTAGTGTATACATTTATACATTTACTGTATACATTTAATTGTAATTTTATTACAAATAGAAACAATTGATAAAATATCAAATAAGGAAGAAGAAAAGGAAAAGGAAAACCCATCTCATTATTTGTTTTAAGAGCGCAATTTTTAGGAAATGTTGATTAGTGCTTTAGTTTGGTGTCAAGACTGTTCCGTACTTTAGCCTCTCTGTAAAAAAACAATTTTGATCACCGCCGGTTTTTTATTGGGATTCTTTGGTCGAAGTAAGTATCTTCATATGTTTAATGTATAAAAAGGGCTTTGTTTCGCTTAAAGTTTAATTGAAAACTATTGAAACAAAGCCATTTTTTAGACATTAAACATATGAAGATACTCAATTCTGCGGAAATCCATAACATTTTTGTCAAGCGGAAAACTGGTACTCCGGAATTCCAAAATGTATAGCGAAAATTTATCCGCCAATGTCATTCCGCCAAATTATTGTTTGTAAAACTTTTTTCCGCCTAAAATTTTGGTTCTTAATGTACTGAAATTTATTTGACGGCCTGATTATTTTCATCTTTAAATTTTATTTTTCAGAGATTCAATGATGAAATTGAAAAATCAAAAAGGAACTTCACGAACGCAAAGAAATTCATTCCACTAATAAAAAAGTTGATAAAAACAGCCAATCAGACTGCTACAGCGGGAAAGGGTTTAGTTGCCATGGGCTCTGTTATTACTGCTAAAGTTGATATTAGGGCAAAGAAAATTGAGATGGATATCAAGGATGTCAAAAAGGTTTGTGATTATTTACATTGCATTAACACGATGAAAGAAATAGCAAGGACAATTATCCCATTACACTCTGAAAGTTACCTAAATTCCTATACAAATTACTTAATAGGTGAACTTTTGAAGAAGACAGCATCTACATATTTTGTAGTCAGGAAGATCGGAAGATCTCTTTCACTGTTTTCGATGATATATTAAAAGTTACCTCGTATTATTTTTAACAAAGCAATAATATATTTGCTATTTAACTCAAATTTAGCAGAGATATTTAGAGAGATCAGAGAACATACAGTTTTAATTTTTTGAAAATTCTGAAACGTCATAGATTGTCTGGCGTTGTCGTCTAAAAATTACGTATCCTAGGAAATAAGTATCCCAGGAAATAGGTATCCAAGAGGAAATAAGTATCCTAGGAAATAAGTATCATAGGAAATATTATATATACATTATTTTTGCAGAAAAACTTCTTTTTCGTTTTATTGGGTCGTGATTTGGTGTGTGAAAACTTCTTTGTCATGCTCTTGTTGATTTCATATTTTCAAGAATCGCTTTGTCGTGACTTGATTCGTGAAAATGTTGTTTTCGAAACATTTACAGTTGTTATTGATTTTTTGGCTAAGCTCCTGTTTATATTGGAGTAAAAATTCCCGCTTAACTCAGTCAAGATCCGAGCAAATAAATACAAGAAAGCTTCTATCTACACTGTTTATTGAATGAGACAAACTGTATCCTGAGATCAAGTTTTCTCCATGTCAGTATTTTTTTTAATAAACTAGCTTCTCTTGTTCAGCCACCGCCAAAATAAACGTATAGTGTTCTTGACCCGAAATGCTTAGCCATACTAACCATGCTGCGTGTTGGACTAAGCGTGCTAAATATGCACAAATTTTGGCACAATTTTCAAGACACTGTCAACATGTTATGTCCAGTAAATGACAGTGCGGAAGATACGGAAAACAATGCTCTGCCATGCTTTTGATGTACATATATATTATATATAAGTTATATTTTCAGCTTTGTCAGTGCCATATTACAACCCCATGGATTGACAAATCTTTCTATTGATAAACTTTTATGAATCTTGTTATATATATAGTGATGATAAATTACTATTCTGTTCAACACTAAACTTCTTGAGGCATGATAAAATATATTCAGGATTCAAATTGCTTTTAACAATCTCAGGACATATAAAATTTCCTCCCCTATCTCTTAATTCGTATTTCGTGTTTTGTATTATATTTTGTATGCATTTTTTTTTAATCATTGATAATTGCAACTTGGTTTATGATTGGCCACAGGGTCGCTATGTTATAACATGCTCCCTGTCCTACCGTTTTTGTAATTTTTGCACATTGTAAAATTTTTGGTAATAGTTTCGGTTAACCGGGACTAATTCTCCATATAAACAGCACCTGCAATTTTTTTTACCAATTGATAAATTTTCAGACATTGGATGCATTGAAGAAACAAAGCGAATCTTACGAAAGTGAACTCAAAAAGTTGAAAAAAGAGGTCAACGTAACTGTTGAAGATATTTCGAAGTCTTCGGATTTGTTGAATCAGTACAAAGATATGGCCGAGAAGGATGGGAAGACAGTCAATGAAACTTTGAGACAAGCAGAACAAGCCAAAAAAGATTCACAGAAAGCTCAAGGTAATTTTGATGAATTTTTCTTTCAAACCCTTCCAAACCTCTACTCGAGTTCTTGTTTGCTATAAATGTTATGTTGTTTTGGAGAATGCCAGTTACTAACTTTGAACTATAGTAAAACTCCGATATACGAACTTTTTTGGAGTTTCTACTTTATAAATATTGTACCTGCATCGCCGCAAGTATCTTACAGATCTGCCTTGCTGTACTATCATTGTGGCTTTTTCTATAAGATTGAAATAAGAGCTTTATTCTTCTTATAAAACTTAATTCTGCTTACTCTAGTATTCTTAAGAAACACGACAGCTAATATGTTGGGTACACTCCTGTTCTCGTGTTAGAAATTTCACTTCTCCCTAAAAACAATTTAAATCCATCTGTCTCGAGCTGCAAGGCCCTGCAATTTAAAAGTCTGTCTCAAGCTGCAAGACCCTGCAAATTAATAAGTAGTCTGTCTCAAGCTGCAAGACCCTGCAGTTTATTACGTCTGTCTCAAGCTGCAAGACCCTGCAATTTAATAAGTAGTCTGTCTCGAGCTGCAAGGCCCTGCAATTTAACAAGTCTGTCTCAAGCTGCAAGGCCCTGCAATTTAACAAGCCTGTCTCAAGCTGCAAGGCCCTGCAGTTTAATAAGTCTGTCTCAAGCTGCAAGGCCCTGCAGTTTATTACGTCTGTCTCAAGCTGCAAGGCCCCGCAGTTTAACGAGTCTTTCTCAAGCTGCAAGGCCCTGCAGTTTAATAAGTCTGTCTCAAGCTGCAAGGCCCTGCAGTTTATTACCTCTGTCTCAAGCTGCAAGATTCTGCAGTTTAACAAGTCTGTCTCAAGCTGCAAGGCCCTGCAGTTTAACAAGTTTGTCTCCAGCTGCAAGGCCCTGCAGTTTTATAGGTCTGCCTCAAGCTTGGAAATAAATCCAGGGGTTGTGAGGTAATCATTTAAATTCATGCCAGAAGCATATCTGTAATGGTACTTAGGTGCACTTTTAATGGAAACCAAATGTTTGTTTGGATGCATCGACAAATTGGTAACGAGATAAAGATATATTTTGAATTATTTCTGCGGTTTGTAAATCACAGTTTTTGTATTTCTACATTTTTGTCCTGATGTCATTTCAGAAACCGTGGATTACGTTTTTGGCGTCATAGGCGATGTTATGAAGGCCATTCAAAATTTGGATAAATTTGACCCATCGGAGCTGGAAAAGGCGGAAAAGAAGTTCGAAATTGCAAACCGTACGATATTAGGAGAATTAGACAGAGAACTGGATGAACTAACGAAATCGTCAGCTACACAGAAAAGTACGATCACACGATATGAAGCGGATCTAGAGCCACTTAGAAAGGAAATCGAACATGTTGACGCTTTATACAAAACCATTCCAAGGAAGTGTTTGAAGCCAATTCCTGAATTAGAGGTTGGTTAGGCGGTCGTGATTTTAATTGTTTTATCATTGAAACTATTTATCAATCATATCAACCGTTTTGTTGTTTGTTCTACGAGTAAACAATGCATGATGATGCCAGTGACAAAAGTATTCATCATTGAATGTTGTAATTCAGAATTGCTACACGCTTTTTTTATAAGGAACACCTTTGTATGAAACTCCAGATTGTGAGTTAGGTAAATTGATTGAAATGTGCGGATGTTTAGTGTACAGATGTGAAGTGTGCAGATGTTTAGTGTACAGATGTGAAGTGTGCATATGTGAACAGATGTGAAGTGAACATGCCTTGAAAACGTACTTTTTAAGGTGTTTTAGAAGCGTCGGGTGGTGCAGAATTCTGACAAATTCATGAAAATAATAGGAAACTTGCAGGGTCAACTTGAAGCTAAGGTTCCTTATAAAAAAAACGTGTAGGCAAATTCAGTAAGTCACCACAATTAAGAAATTCACGTTTTTTAAATCAGCCTGCCTAATGCACGAGAAATTTCAGTCTGCAGCTAGTTGCTAGTATTCGCCTATATCGCCACACTGTACCTTTTGGAAAGCCTATGTTTGAATTTTAGGACTGTGCTAAATGTGGTACAGCAGAACCCCGGTAACTCGAACAATTTCCTATATCCGGTGCCACCTTTCTGCACTGAATCGTCTCTCGATAACTCGAACTCCCGATAACTCGAACAAACTTTTGTTTCCTTTAATGGTTCGAGTTATCGAGGTTCTACTGTAATTGTAGTGTAGTCGAAAATATTATAATCAAAGAAAGGTGACTTCGTTATTTTATCGCATCTAGACTAATGAAAATCATCGAATGCATGATCATAAAATGTTTAAATTTCAAGGCTGAAGATACGTGTATTTAACGCGACACTTGTTATGATAATTCGTTGACATAACAAGTTGGAAAAAGAGCAGGTACATAGAATTTCTGAATGGAAAATATTATGCATACTGTCTACATGACTTCCGTATAATTTTACAACACAGCAAAATTTCATTTTACCGTCAACATTTTGTCGTCATCATATTGTTTTTAATTCCGCTGTTAGAATTGATGTCTGTTTTTACAATGTGGTGTAACGTCACTAGTCATTGTCTGAAGATCTTTGTTCACGCCATTGGTCTTCCAGACCCAAAAATATTGCAACTTCTTGATGAAAATCTTTTACCTAAAAATATGGCTTTGAACTAAAATTTCATATGCAAAAATATGGCACGCACACCTCCGAATGCAAATGTAGTAATTACCCTCTTGGGGCTATGTGAACGTTCTTTGCTTTTGGTGTTTTCCTTTCAACGTTCTTCATTAAAGAGCCTACTAAAACTTTGTAACGCTTAGTATTGACAAATTTTCCTGTTAACATGTATATGCATTCATTGTAGAACTTTATAGCCTATATTAGGTGTTTTAATGGATTTTAGCAAGACCTTAAAAACACTTTCTAAGCAACTTTACTTGTAAATTTGTGCACGAAGACCATTGTTTTGTTTTCTGCATAAGTTGTTATTGATTGCTAGATCTTATGTTTAAATCGCGAAACCCCTCGTGTAAGACGCAGAACAGACTAACAACCGTTGTTTTGGAATTGTTTCACTCAACAATTTTTACCCGCGTGGCAAGCACTGTTGATCGAAACAGAAATACTCGACAAATTCGTTCTCGGATATATTTTTCAAACAAGAAATACAAATGATACTTAATTTTAAGTTGGATTATGCTAATTTATCCGGCACTCATCAACACCCTTCAGCGGCGCCCGACAAGATGCGAGTGTTTCACCAAGGGCCTAAAAATCCCCCTTTCAAATTCGATTATTTATGTACATGATTGGTATTAAAATTTGCCTCTCTCACCGTTTCTGTTGCTTATCCTCCTTTATTTTGCCTCTATTTCTGTTTGTAAAAATGGCTGACACACAACAACGCCACGAGGCCAACTTGAGGTCTGCATTGCTATTTGACAGAACAGAAAGGCAAAAAGAAAGAAGATAAACAACTCAAACGTGAGTGAGGCAAATTTGAACATCGGTCATGTACATAAATAATCGAATTCAAACGGGGGATTTTAGTCAATAACACTGGCTGGCTTCATACAGCCCTTTGGTTTCACATAAGCCAATCAAATTTCATAAAAGCTGGGTATTGGGACCAGTGGTATTTTCTTTTGAATTTGGTCGTTACAAGTACTTTTCTTTTGAATTTGGTCGTTACAAGTAAAAGAAATACCTCAGGTACGGTACCATACTCAAATTATTTCGTAACTTTATGTTAATTTCTTTAATTTATGTGACATTATTCGTTTTCGTCATTCTAGTTCCGCTTTGTTGTTTTTGAAGCCCATTGTGTTGAGTATTTCCTTTGAACATATTCCCGAGAATGAGGTTGTTTGATAGCCTCTTTCGAGTCTTTGAATTTGATTGGTGTTTCGAAGTGACAATAATGATTAAAAAAATTACGTTACGAAAGTCGATTTTACTTGTTAGTTTTAAATTTTAAATTGCATGTAGTAAGAAAACTAATGTTAGTTTAAATCAAATATTATTTCATAGCATAACATAGAATAGTTTGTCTTATGTAAAGTAATTTTTGCCATTTAGATGCGTTCTTTTCTTGAAATTTTCTGCTACTTTTCTATACCAGTTGATTGAACTTGCAAAATTCGCCGATCGTTTCTTTACCTAATTTTTTGTCGAGAGAAACGGGCAGAAAAGGGAAAAGATGTAATGTTGTTCCCTTTCGTCAATTTTGCCAAAAAGGTCTGATAAAAAATATAATCATAATTTATAATTCAAATTCTATTTTTCAGAAAATGTTTGGGTCCGGAAGCGCTATTCTGATATGTGACTGGAAAATTTTTAAATTCGAGTAGGTCTCCGATGGGCCCCTACCCTCGTCCGATGGGCTCCTACCCTTGTTGGTTACCAAAACGTAAATAAAATAGGAAAAAAGAAAGAAAATTCTTTTTTTGTTTTTTTTTTGTTTTTTTTTTTACGCTCTATTGTACCAAGGGTACTGCGTCCCGCATAACACCAACGTTCATTCCTTCGCAAAGTTTCTTTCATTGTCGTTTGTTTATTTTAGCCAAGATTTCATCTTTTTTTTTACCTTTTTAAATTAATATCGATTTTGGTCTGTGTTTTCCATGGGACTTTTTGCATTACTGCATTCACAAATGTTCAAATCTGAATGGCTGAGCATGGGAATTCGGACGCCAAAATAGCAGTTCCGGATAATTTTTACCATATTACTTGGATCATTTCGTTTCGTTGTCTTCTTTTTGTTGTTTTTCCTATTTGCAAATTACCTGCGCAACTCTCAGCTTCGTAAGTAAATTTCAAAAAGGCAAAACAACTGAAATTATAAAAAATGAATAATTAAACCCAAAATTATTTTAAAAAGCGCATGCTCGTCCCGGATCTTAATGTCTGCAAAATAGCAACTGTAATTTATGATCAAAATGGTTTCCTCGTTGCCAAAGTGAGATTTTCCTTTTTCCTGTTACTTTGAAAACGTAAAATCTTGAATACTACTCGCTTTAGGTTAAGGCTATAAGCTTTCAAGTCCGGCAACTAGTATGTTTAGGTCAACTTACTTTTTACTATAGACAATTTCGCTTAAGATGGCGGAAGGGGTATTATGACCAAGATGCAATGCGCTCGATTTTCGAATAGCAATAAATACTATTTAAAAACTGCTGCTTCGATGATAGAGCGCATTGCATCTTGGTCATAATATCCCTTGCGCCATCTTTAACGGAATTGCTCATTGCATTTAATTTTATATCAACAAACAACTTACTGAAATTTTACATCGAACCTGCTAAGTGCTTTATTTATTTAGATAAACATTGGATAAATAATAAATAAAACCTTCCACTCAGGACACAGTTTTTTAGACGAAAAGTTATTTCTTCACTAAAAAATCATGGATTAATTAAGTAATAAATTCTAGGTGTCGTGTATTAATAGTATAAGCAAAAATATTATTTAAAAACATAAAACACTATAACAGCCTTGAATACAAATTCACGAAACGTATTGGGCCTGGCCCTTCATCAATAGTGAGGAAAATAGAACGAGAAAGACAGTTACATAGAATGTTCGAAGAATAGAATTAGAAAAATAAAATAGAATGCGCCAAAGAGTGTCACGTAATGAGATTGAGGGAAATCACAGATGAAAAGAAAATGAGTGAAGTAAAATACAATACAAAATGTACAACACCTGTAGAAAAGTATTGCTCTAATAGAGAAATGGGAAATATGCATTACGAAGCGCATGTAAAAAACCAAAGTAAAATGGACATGGACTACATTCAGAGCAACAGTTTATAATAATGAATATAAATAAAATTGAAAAGCCGTCTAAACAAACTAAAATAAAAGGTAAAATAGTTTGAAATCTGTAAATAAAAACTTTGGAGCAAATTTGAGACTAATTAATGACATATCATGCTTGGAGTGTCCCGCTAGGTTGAAGTGACATGACACAGTACCATCAGTATTGTCACCACGATCATCTTTTTTTCACCCAGGTTACCAGCCTTTCGGTAACATTATTTTACTAAAAGGCTGGTACCAAGGGTACTTTTTTAAAGGGACTTTTGCTTAACATTGCAAAGACGCTCACCAAAGTAATTGTTGAGTTGGCAACAGGTTTCCCCTATATATAGCACGTTTCACCTGGTATATTTAATGCAGTAGATAATGCATGAAGATTTGCATGAGAAATGTTGGCGAATACAGTATAGAAATAACAGATGTTTGTAGAAAATGTTATTGATGGGTTAATGAAATGACAGGTTCGAAAATTAGACCGTTATATCGTCCACAAGCAACAGTTCCCGGATTGTCTTCTCAGCAGGTAAACTTGACCACACCATTGATTAAGTAATGTTACAATTCAAATACAAATGGTAGTTAGTTTGTTGATAGACATAAACAACAAAATGTGTTCAGAAAAATTCACTACATTATTGGACGAGAGGTGTGTTTCAATCGTACTGCTCCTCCGCGACGATTTTTATTTCTGAAATTAGGAAAGTGATGGTCACATTTATACAGAGACGTAGGAAGCATTTGAATAGTAGAGGGGCACAACATTTTAAGGGCACTTTGACCACACCCAGTTTTATTAGAGCCACGCCCTAAATGCTACTCTCTTATTTCTGTTTATAGCAATGATCTTTGTATAAGCATATAGTTAAATCAAACAATGCAACATATTTAATATTATTTGAAATATAACAAACGCATATTCAAATACTATTTAAAACATAACATTAATAAACTGCTTAAAAGGTCAGCAAATTATTTCTGAAGCTAGCTAATGGCTCACGCTAACTAAATGCTAACTAATCTAATAAACTGCTGCTTTACATTGAACAGACCAG
>JAYJMH010005275.1:13770-24962 GCA_036873815.1 Phacellophora camtschatica | reverse complement strand
CATGCTACATGCTACATGCTACATGCTACATGCTACATGCTACATGCTACATGCTACATGCTACATGCTACATGCTATTTTGGTCTTCCCGGTAACAAGTGTATATTTTGTAACAATAGTGAAATTGACACGCAAATTTCAAAGCGATTAGCAATTCAAGACAAAACGAATTCTCTCAAGCAGAAAATCAAAATATGGCTTTGTTTGTTTTGACTTTCCACTTGAGAGAATTCGTTTTGCCATCGACGGCTAATCGCTTTGAAATTGGTGTGTCAATTTCACCATTGTTACACAATCTGTCTTCGTTCTATCCGGTATAAAAGCTAATACTTTCTTTTTTAGGAGATGGAGTGTTTATGGCCTGGGGAGGATGGTTGTTTATTCAGAAGACCTTTGCATTATTGTCAATAATACTGGGAGTTTTCGCAATATTTTCATATGCTATATACGAGTTTTGTGACAGGCGTGCTTATACTCTTGCACAATGCAAATTGCTCACGATGAGTAAGTTCAACTTTAAAACTTTATGAAAAGTTCGAAATTTATTTTCCCAGATTCACCATTGGCTTTTAGAAGCGCAAGTGTTGTTTCATAATCCCTTGTATACCGATGCCCTGCTGACGCAACAGCAACAACAACCTTCATGGGCACGGGGACACAGGAAAGAATAAGAATAAACTGCTGTAGAAACAATAACTCGCGTCACCCTGTGGTATCTCTTTCCTGATTAGAAATATACGCTACTGTCACCGCACAGCTGAACCCTGCTATCTCAAACTCTCAAGGGGAATTAAAATTTGTTTGAGAAAGCAAGCCTACAAGGTTGAAATCCAAAGCTAGATACTGGAATCTCTCAAGAGATATACGGAATGGTAGGAACTAATCTTGAGTTTCAGTTCCTGTTTGCGTATGAGTTATACAAGATTAATTTTAAGCATAATTTATTCTTTTTTATTTTCAGGTATAACAAGTTTCATCGCATTTGGTCTTTTTGTTGTTCACATGCCCACATCACCTCCCGGTTTGGTTCGAGGATATTCATTTTCACTCTTCACTGCCGGTGCGTGCATTACTTTATTGGCTGCGTGTTTGGCGGTTTCGGAGATATGTATGACGGAAAAGGACAACAAAAAGAGGCAACAGGCTGCTCGTCACGTTTAGAGAAAAAAAAAAGCTTACACACATAGGTCTAACATGTTTGCGATATGCTTGCGGAAAATGTTCCAGGGATCGATGACAGTTTTTTCTGGAGAAAACATTATTTTTAAATTTATTTTTGCCCATAGATAATACTAATTTTAGTATCAAATAATAAAGCAAGCGTTTTAGAAAATGCTGTTGGCTGATTTTGTGATTTTTCAAACACGTGGACATTAGGTTTTGTGTCACCCGCTATTGTTAGTCGACATCTCTTGTTGGTTGATATATTCTGGAACTTATTGTTGAGCTGAATGTAAGAGGATATATACAGGGCAACAAGACAACTTTGTTGATGATATATTATTGTTAATAATTTCTAATTTTATTGTGTTGTATAGAATTTATAGTATAGAAGTATACCAACAGCCCCGTATCCCTTCGGATATTAGTTATTGGGTGGATGTGTCAGATCATACCGGAGAATGCCAAATACCAGACCTGCCGCAATTCTCTTCTTCCCCTTTCTCCCTTTTTATGTAGTACAATGAAACCTCTACATAACGGATACCTAGTGACAAAGGTTTCTGTCCGTTTGTTGGGAAGTGTCCGTTTGGCTTGAAAAAATATTTAAATTAAAAATACAAACATGAACAAAATTAAGAACAATAACAATGTCACCAACCTATGAAAGAAAGAATTATTTCACAACAGCAAGATTAAACGAGTGCAAAAAGATATTGAAAATGAGACTTCGTATGGTTCGAGTGAAATTTAACTACAAAGGATCTTGCAAGGATTTATCCTGTCCAAATTGCCACATTGAAGAAGAAACAACCGAACAGTTATTCGAGTTTTAAAAGTACCGTATACTAACTCTTCTGACATGAATTTATATGAAAATACAGAACGTTTAGTGCAAGCAGCAAAATTAACGAAAGATATAGAAGAATATAAAGAACACATTAACTAAAAAATATACCAGATAAATTGCCTGAGAAAAAAAACTGAAATGGATTTGGTGAATAATCGCAAATACGGTAAAACCCCGCAAACAAGAACCTAGAAAAATATGATCCTACAGACTGATCTTTCAGATAAAGGTGCCCAATTAATAAGAACCAAAAACAGACTGACATACTTTTATTTTCCTATAAAATGGTACACATTTAATTTTTAATGCTAAGAATTGAAATAAATGCATTAATGTCATATACAAGTGCATTAGCAATTTGATGAGAAATTGGTCATTTTGGCAATTTTTCAAAAGCAAATTTTGGGGACTAGACATATAGACAAGTAGCAATATAGATCTTTTTGATAAGAACCTCACCCTGAAAATGTTAATAGTTAATAGTACAACATTGATGAGAATGTTATTTGATTAAAATGTTTATAGTATAATGTTGAAAATGTTAATAGTACCACACTGTTTGTAAAAAAAAAGGTTTGCGGGGTTGTACTGTAATTGCAATTATAATGTTTATTACACAATAGGAATTCAGATACCAGAATAGTTGTAGTTGTATACAATATATCTTTTAAAATTTACTTGCGAGGTAGGAAATTCTCTTCAGCTATTATTTTGGCGTCCATGTTCCCATGAAAAACTACCAAAAAAACATTTTTGCCCAATTATATGTTGTAAAACCCTAAAGATTTGCGCAGAAAATCTCTGCGCACATGTAAACTACATCCAAAACGAGATTTATCTCGTACAAAAAATTTCAACAAGAAAGATCAAGAAACAGAAATGGCGAGCCAAGTGGTTGCTCTGAGTAGACGAAGTTTGATGCAAAATCATGGCTCAAGACTGCGAAAAATCACAAAAGGTATGTCATGCTATAATTGACCTGCTTAAGACGCATCATATTTTAACTTTTTTGAAATTAAATTTAGATTTAATACCTCCTACAACACAGAACAACAAACAAAAAACTTCACTTCACAGAAAAACGTCACAAAAAACAAGCAAAGACCTAGTCGTTTGAATAAAATGTGTGCATCATGATGCAGCGCAATGCAGCAGAAATCATCTCTTCATCTTTTCTTTCACTTGTGCATGATTCACATCATTTAATATCATGCCAATCCCGGCATGTTTAGTTGATTCACTTGTCTTGTCAAATGAATGCATTTATTTAAAGTTATTTTGTATTATAAAGATACAGACAACATGTTACTTTTTTATTGTGTTCTATTAAAATATGGTTTTTAGCGTTCCAACAAATAATGAAAATCAAAGAAACACATAAAGTTGATGGTTGGTGGTGTAGGCTTTTTAAATGCAGTGATGCTAGTGTCAGACTGTCAGTAAAGTTTTTATTTTGCACATAGCATAAACAATGAAAAATTGCACGGAAACTTTTTGCAGGTAGATTTTTGCACAGAAATATTGCTGCTTTCTGCTGTGAAGAAGATATTTAAAAAATGATTCAAAAATAAATTGCTTGAAGAACCCTTTCATTCTTTCAAAGACATGTGCAGAAAATGGTTCTTATCATAAAAATATGCAGATGGAAGACAATGGCATGAAAACTGCACAGGGAATGCTTCCAAGTTCAAACAGGAAAACTAGCACTTGTAGTAACTAAAAACTATTGCCTTGCAACCTGTTTTATAATGCAATAAAGTTCTCACATCTCACAACTTTGACTTGCTTGCAGTGATGAAACTGCAAAAACACACTTGAGTGAGTGAGTTATCGTATTTAACATGCCTAGCCCGCGAAAGTCTCGAGATGACTTGTTTCCAGCAGGGGACACAGGTTATATATAAACTTTCAGTTTCAGGCACATACACTTGCTATTCTTGCAAGGTATGGATTCCTGTGCTTGGCGCAGGAGGCCCATTAGGCCCACCCTGGTCCTTCCTCTCGATGTGACCACACCTCGTGATTCCTTTTGCCTTTGCCTGAAATTACAGAGAGTTACCAGCTCTCCTCACACTTTTGCAGCAAGTATGACCTTGGTGGGATTCGAACCCATGACCTTGCAATCATGAGTCTGGCGACTTAACCACTAGGCCATGCTTGCTTGTTTTCCAACCTGGGGCAATACAGTGTTTGATATTTATTTATTTAACATCATTATGTTATTATTTATGTTAAGACATTTTCTTACATTTATTTTTGCAATGTTTTCATGAAATATTTATCAATTTAATACTATTGTATATGTGCAGTTTCGAAATTTTTTATCCTTAGAATTATTACTGAAAAGAAATGTATCCCAATATAAAGAGCATCTAAAGCAAGTGGAGAGCCATGCACAGGAAACATGGATAACTTGGAAGAAAATTGTAATTAAATAATAAATTTTTGTAATTATATTGATTATATATATAGGAAATTTGTGGGTATTGAATTTGTGTTTAAGGCCATTAGTTGATACATATTTCATCCTTACACATGGCAATTTAATCTGAATAATTAGGATACCATTTCAAAACTATTTATTTCCTTTGAATCAACTAAAAAATATAGAACTGCAAACCAGTTGTTTTGTTGTGAAACTCACTAAAAAATATTTATACATCTCTTCTTATACTGACTGTGTTATGACTTTCATCCATTTTTTGTGCATCTTCACAATGTTTTATTGAGTATAATGACTTCCAAGCCAAAACCCACTCAACGAACCACCATTCAAACTTACTAAGTTACAAATAACAATGGTTACATATGTCTGGATGATATCACAATTTCTAAGTTGGCCCTTTGGACGTAGTTTTAAGTACAATTTCTGACTTTTAGCCTCACAGCTTTGGAGCTACAATCCTGCAATCAGGGAAAATAGTTTTTGGGATCACCTGTGGTATACTGTACACTTTAGATTTAAAGTTTGATTGTTTTGATTGTTTTGAAAATTTGCAATGGTGGCCAGTGCCTTTCATGTCTTACAATCAAAAAGGTTTTTAATTTAGGTCATGGTTGGTTTCATTGTTTTCTCAAGCTTCGTATTTTCCTGTCACAGCATGAAAACATTTTTGTGAATATCAAATTTTTTGTATCCAACACTGTCTTCAAAAAGGTTTAAATGCTAAAATAATGATTCATTATTTTTTTTCCACAGTCTATGTTTGTGGCAGTTCCGGTCTCCTCATATCTGTTTTATAAACATATCATTGGTGAGTTTATTCAAAAGATTTTTTTAAACAAAATTTATGGTGTGACATATGATGAGATTCTGTTTAAACAACATTTGTGGTATGACATATGATGCAACTCTGTCATGACTCTGTTGTCTATTCTTGCTATTTATTTTAGATCTTCCTTGGCCATTTCATGCTCTTTGCTGATTAATGTCCCCATGGTTTAGTTTTGATAATGTAGTATTTTCAGCAGATTGCATCAGAAGAAATCCTCTATTTTTTGTTTCATTTGGTATAACTCAGTAATTGTTAGGTAGATTTTGGGTAGAAGGTATCAAACTATAAATTGAAGCCTCTTATGTCAAATTCAAGCAAAGACATAATTATGAAACTTATATCTCCTCTACAGCAGCTTTTACAAACATTTTATATTATACAGCTAACTTTAAGTCTTTTTTTATATGTTTGAAAACAAACATCCAGCAATGAGTTTTAATTTCTTGATTTCTAGGATTTATTTTGTTTTTTTAGTGGGTGAGCACATGGAGGCTCCAAAAGAATTTATACCTTATGAGCACATTCGTCTAAGGAGAAAGGTAGGTTTGATATTATTTTTGTATTGTCACAATCATGTACACAGTTGACATCTGCGATCTCAATATCTAACTGGAAATTGAAATCTGTTCAAGATAGAGCATGTTCAAATTAACGAATGGACTAGCTTCTGCCCCTTAACACCTTCCACAATGCCTGTTTTTCTTCAGTTTTCTTCATTGTTTGTTTTTCTTTTGTTTCTTTAAATTTTTGTTCACGCCTATTCATCACACTTGAATTGTTGTCACGTTTATAAACGAACATCCATGTTTGTTCTGCCTGAGAGTTTTAATGAGGAAGTGAAGTTTGCTTCCAAGCGTCATAATAAGGGAAATATGGATATCGAATTGTCAATATTTGGTCCATATTTTATTTGTAATTGTGTTGATGGACTGTCTTTATTATTACCTTTAAATTAGAAATAATGATTTAAATATCCAAGAAGCATGTCCTTGTTTGTTTCTCATCGTTCTCGTTATTCTCGTCGCTTTTCTCGTTATTATCGTCGCTATTCTCGTTATTCTCTTCGTTATTCTCGTCGCTACTCTCGTTATTCTCGTCGCTATTCTTGTTATACTCCTTGTTATTCGTTATTCTCGTTCTTTTTGTCGTTATTCTTATTAGAAGTTTTAAACCAAAGTGAAATGCAACCAGACGGTATGATAATTGAATATCTCTTTTAGCCTTTCCCATGGGGTGACGGAGACAAGTCGCTATTCCACAATGACAAATTTAATGTTGGACCAGACACTGATTTTGAAGGGCAAGATGAACACGAACACCATGAGCAAGAGGTAAACTACTAATGTGTCATTATGTTTATGTTTAATGGAAATATATATATTATTAAAATCGTTGCACTTGAATGAACAACGTTGTTTCTGTGACTTTTAATTTATCTTTACTAGTGTCTAGCGAGCGTGCTCAGCCGGAAACAAGGTTGTTCGTCACACATAGGTGCAGTCAAACTCCATTATAACACCACCCGTTTTATTGCCAACCTCACTTACTTTGCGCGATAACATTTGTTGGCACAAATCTTTTTTATGGAAAGCTGCAGCTGAGTATAACTCCATCTTTAGAATACCGTAGAATTTGACTCAAACGAACAGTGGCGTTATATCAGAGATTTGACTACGTACATACATTCAGTTCGATGAACCTGCCCTAATCTGCCTTTATGATAAGACTGGCATCTTTGGAGATATTTGCATTTCTGATTCTTGAATTAGATTCGAGTTTACTTTCCACATTTCTTCGTACATTATTTTCAAAAATAAACTACTTTAAAGATTAATAATCTGAAAAGGCTGGGACGCAAAAATTTTGTTTATGCAATCCAGACCTGCTCAACAAGGGCAGATTTTGTAACAATGGTGAAATCGATACACCGATTTCATAGGGATTAGCCATTCAAGACAAAGCAATTTCTCTCAAGCAGAAAATCAAAACATGGCTTCGTTTGTTTTGATTTTCTGCTTGAGTGAATTTGCTTTGTCTTCGATGGCTAATCTCTTTGCAATTTGACTATTGTTACAAAATTTACCCTTGTTGACCTGCTCGCAAAAATTTAAGTTTACTTTGCACATTACTGCGTACATAATTTTCAGAAGTGATCTGCTTAAAAGATTAAAAATCTGAAAAGAACCTAAAATATTTTTTACCCAATCCAGGCCTGCTCCCAAAAATACAACTTCTCAAGCATTTGATAAATTTTCATGATGGTGGCCTTACGAAAACAATAATAACAATAATACTCTTGTATAAGCTTTTGTTCTTATAACAATTAGCCTTTGTTATTACAACAATAAGCTTTTGTTGCTCTTTCATTTCAGCCCTTTATTACTCGCTTATTTCGTCGGTTCATGGAAAAAGAAGAGGACCTAATCAAATTTAGGGATGATCACCTCAGAGAAATGCATAAGATTGCTGTCAACAAGTATCCTTCATATTATTCTCAGTATTTTTTAGTTTTCTTTTGCATTTTCAACATGTGTAAGATTTTGATATCTGAATCGAGCAATTGGCTCCAAGTTATGGACAATGGAGTCACTACTTGCATGATGAGCGTAATCGTGCCCTTTTCTGGGAAAGACTTATGAGTAGTGGGAGCTCATGTTACTGAATAAGATTTTGGTCACGTTTGTAAATACTGGCAGGACTTTATACTCAGACTTTTGAAATACTTTAGTGATGTTATGCTCAGACGGTTCAAAATACTGTTCGGCCTCGAGTCGGGCTTTGAGCTGTAATAATTTTATTTTAATAAACAGCATCGACTATAATAATAATTAAATTGAATATTTATTGGACTTCCAGCACCAACTTAAGTGTCAAAAGTACAACACTTTCTTCCTGCCAGGGACCGATTGAATCTTGTGTTGTTTTTATCCCAATACAAGTTTTTTAATTCAAGAAATCAAATTTATCACAATTATCATTTACATATGACAACACTGTCACAACAGGCCTGGCTGTTTGAGGAGAGCTATAGCTGTAGCTAACCCCCAAGACTTCCCTTAGATGCCGGAAGGGAACTGTTGATTGCTCTACTAGAAGAAGAATTTGCTCTTCTCAAAATTTTGCTTTCTTACTGTTTTCAGTGAATCCATCAACAGTAACCAGGAGAGCAATTCAGTGCTCATCTGCTAAAATTCTTATCACCAGGCCTGTTTGTAACGTCATTTTTCATAGCCTGTATGTAGTGGTCTGCTTGTTGGCTGATTTTTCCCAAAGTTTTAGCTGTAATAAAGTTTTGGTTGATAATTATTTTTGGCTTAGTCTTTTGTTTTGAGTTTATCCTTTTAGTTTATACTGTTATTTGTTTCTTAACTCCATTCCAGTCTAAAATTAAACGAATTGCCGAATAAACAGCTTTTGGGAAGAGATGTTTTTGCAATTCATGACAGCCTTCCAAAAATACGACCGGCAAGTGTGGATGAATGAGATGTATGTTGCTGTTTTACATGAAGAACTTACCGAATTTACATCATTTACATATATGTCTGACCGAAACTAAAGACTGGTGTTCTGTAGAGAAAGAATATTAAAGATCATTGTTGAAAGTTAATTTTGATATGAAACGTTTGATTGATTCTATTCCAAGCCAGATTCTATTGTTGTTTTCAGCACAAGTAGTTTAGCCATTATACGCCGGGCAGGGCCATATACCGTAAATCTTCGAATTTGCCCCCTCGAATAAGCCCGCGGACAGAAATGTTTTTAAATAAGCTCTCCCCCCCCCGAATTAGTCAATTCCCTCGAATAAACCCCCCTTAACTTGCTATATCGTAAGTCTGTCATACGTTGAGCATATGCATATTTTGCATTTTTTATTTGTAGTTTTTCTACAGTTTTTAATTCGATGCCTCGCAAAAGCCCTACCCTAACCAAAAACGTCATAGTTTTAAGCCTGAATTTTTGACTCAGTTAAGAAGTTTTAACCAGAGGTAACCAACACCAATTATTATTTGCCAAAAATTAATCTCTTCACCTTCTCGCCTAGCAGCTGGATTAATTTCTAGTTAATTATTTTATATGCCAAAACTGGCCCTACTCACATGGATAAAATACTTTTTTGGGTTTTGTTGTACATAAACAAATATGGCTCAATTACCAATTGGAAATTTTACCCAGAAACATCCAATTTCAAAAAACCTATAAACTAATGCTATAAACCTAAAAAGTAAGACTATAAACTAAGGCTATAAACCTACAATCTTCACCAACATCTTTCAATTTTGAAAAACCTGGTTTTCCTCCAAATAGTAGGGCTATAACCTTATAATTGTTACCAAAATTTTCTAACTTCGGAAAGCCTCTTATTCCTCCACAAAGTCAGACTATATCCTTACCATTTTAGCCAAAAACATCCAATTTCGAATAGCCTCGTTTTCGTCAAACAAGTAACGCTATAACCTTGCCCTTTTAGCCTAAAACTTCTAACTTCGAAAGGTCTCGTTTTCCTCCAAAGAATAAGTCTATAACCTTATAATTCTAGCCTAAATCTTCCAATTTCGAAAGACCTCGTTTTCCTCCAAAAAGTAAGGCTATAACCTTAGCATTATAGCCAAAAAATTGTAATTTCGAAAAGCCTGATTTTCCTCCAAAAAGTAAGGCTATAACCTTGCCATTATAGCCAAAAATTTCTAATTTACAAGTTTTAAACTCCTTTAAAAAGAAAAGCCTTTCAAACTTACAATTGTAGCCAAAATCTTTCAATTTCGAAAAGCTTCTTTTTCTCTAAAGAGTAAGGCTATAACCTTAAAAATGCTGATAAAATCTTCCAATTTCGGAAAGCCTCCCTCTCCTCCAAAAAATAAAGCTATAACCTGACCATTTTAGCCAAAAACTTCTAAATTCGAAAGGACTCGTTTTCCTCCAAAAACAAAGGAAATAACCTTACAATTGTTGTCAAAATCTTCCAATTTTGAAAAGCCTCGTCTTCCTCCCAGAAGTAAGGCTATAACCTTCCCATTGTAGCCAAAAATTTCAAATTTTGAAAAGTCTTAATTTCCATAAAAAAGAAAGGCTATAAACATACCATTTCTGCCAAAATCTTCCAATTTCGAAAAGCCTCGTTATTCTCTGAAAACCAAAGCTATCATCTTACAAATGTTGAGAAAATCTTCCAATTTCGAAAAATCTCGATTTCCTCAAAGAAGTTAGACTATTACCTTGCCATTATAGCCAAAAACCTGTAATTGTACAAAAAAATTTCCATTTTCGAAAAGCCTCCTTTTCCTCCAAAAACCAAGGCTATAACCTTACAAATTTTGAGAAAATCTTCCATTTTCGAAAAGCCTCCTTTTCCTCCAAAAACCAAGGCTATAACCTTACAAATGTTGACAAAATCTTCCATTTTCGAAAAGCCTCCTTTTCCTCCAAAAACCAAGGCTATAACTTTACAAATGTTGAGAAAATCTTCCAATTACGAAAAGCCTCTTTTTCTTCCAAAAAGGAAGGCTATAACCTCACCATTATTGGAAAATATTTCAAATATTGAAAAGTTTTAATTTCCATCAAAAAGAAAGGCTATAAACTCACCATTTCTGCCAAAATCTTCCTATTTCGAAAAATCTCGATTTCCTCAAAGAAGTTAGGCTATTACCTTGCCATTATAGCCAAAGACTGGTAATTGTACACAAAATTTCTATTTTCGAAAAGCCTGGTTTTTCCTCCAAAAACCAAGGCTATAAGCTTACAAATGTTGAGAAAATCTTGCATTTTCGAAAAGCCTCCTTTTCCTCCAAAAACCAAGGCTATAACCTTACAAATGTTGAGAAAATCTTCCATTTTCGAAAAGCCTCCTTTTCCTCCAAAAACCAAGGCTATAACCTTACAAATGTTGAGAAAATCTTCCATTTTCG
>JAYJMH010005275.1:0-13670 GCA_036873815.1 Phacellophora camtschatica | reverse complement strand
AAAAGCCTCCTTTTCCTCCAAAAACCAAGGCTATAACCTTACCATTTTAGCCAAAAATTTCAAATTTTGAAAAGTTTTAATTTCCATCAAAAAGAAAGGCTATAAACTTACCATTTCTGCCAAAATCTTCCTATTTCGAAAAATCTCGATTTCCTCCGAGAAGTAAGGCTATTTCCTTGCCATTATTGCCAGAAATGTCTAATTTTGAAACTTCTCTATTTCCTCCAATAAATAAGGCTATTAACCTTACATCTGTTGCCACAATCTTCCAATTCCGAAGAGCCTCGTTTACCTCAAAAAAGTAAGGCTATAACCTTACCATTATTGCCAGAAATGTCTATTTTTGAAACTTCTCAATTTCTTCCAGTATGTAAGGCTATTATCCTTACATCTGTTGCCACAATTTTCCAATTCCGATGAGCCTCGTTTACCTCCAAAAAGTAAGGCTATAACCTTACCATTATTGCCAGAAATGTCTAATTTTGAAACTTCTCTATTTCCTCCAATAAATAAGGCTATTAACCTTACAACTGTTGCCAAAATCTTCCAATTTCGAAGAGTCTCGTTTTCTTCCAAAAAGTTAGGCTATAACCTTTCTATTATGACCAAAAATTTAGACTTTGGAAATTGGATTATTAACCTTACAACTGTTGCGAAAATCTTCCAATTTCAAAAAGCCTCTTTTTCTTCTAAAAGGTAAGGCTATAACCTTACCATCATTGCCAAAAATTTCTAATTTCCAAACTTCTTTATTTCCTGCAGAAAGTAAGGCTATAACCTTGCCGTTTTAGCTAAAAACTTCTAATTTTGAAAAGCCTCGTGTTTCTCCAAAAAAATAGGGCTATAATCTTACTATTATGGCCAAAAATTTCTAATTTCGAATTTGGTATATTAAACTTACAACTGTGGCCAATATCTGCCAATTACGAAAAGCCTCTTCTTCCTCCAAAAAGTAAGCCTATAAACTTACCATTATAGCAAAAATTTCTAATTTCGAAATGTCTCGATTTCCTCCAAAAGGTAAGGCTATAATCTTACGATTGTAGCCTAGAACTTTCAATTTCGAAAGGCCCTTTTTTCTCCAAACAGTAAGGCTATAACCTTAGCATCATAGCCAAAAACATGTAATTTCGAAAGGTCATATTTTCCTTCAAAAAGTAAGGCTATAACCTTACCATTTTTGCTGAAATTTTGTAATTTCAAAATTATTTTTTTCTTCAAAAAGTATGGATTGTAGCCAAAATTGTGCAATTTTGAAAAGCCTCGTTTTTATCCAAAAAGTAAGGCTATAACCTTACCATTTGTGCTAAAATTTTCTAATTTCAAAATTATTTTTTTCTTCAAAAAGTAAGGCTTGTAGCCAAAATTGTGCAATTTCGAAAAGCCTCGTTTTCCTCAAAAAAGTAAGGCTATACCCTTACAATTGTAGCCTAAATCTTCCAATTTCGAAAGGCCCTTTTTTCTCCAAAAGGAAAGGCTATAACCTTTGCATTATAGCCAAAAATTTGTAATTTCGAAAAGTCATATTTTCCTTCAAAAA
The DNA here is from genome assembly GCA_036873815.1 of Phacellophora camtschatica. NCBI lineage: Eukaryota > Metazoa > Cnidaria > Scyphozoa > Semaeostomeae > Ulmaridae > Phacellophora > Phacellophora camtschatica. The sequence goes on along the minus strand of JAYJMH010005275.1, from coordinate 12,130 downwards.
GTAAGGCTATAAACTTACCGTTTTAGCCAAAAATTTCCAATTTCGAAAAGCCTTATTTTCCTCCTAAAAGTAAGGCTATAACCTTACCATTATGGCCAAAATCTTCTAATTTCGAAATGTCTTGTTTTCCTCCAAAAGGTAAGGCTATAACCGTACCATTTCTGACAAAATTTTCCAATTTCGAAAAGCCTCGTTTTGCTCCTAAAAGTAAGGCTATATATAACCTTGCCGTTTTAGCAAAAAAATTCTAATTTCGAAATGTCTCGATTTCCTCCAAAAGATAAGGCTATAACCATACAATCGTAGCCTAAACCTTCCAATTATAAAAAGTCTCGTTTATAACCGTACCATTTCTGCCAGAATCTTCCAATTTTGAAAAGCCTCGTTTTGCTCCTAAAAGTAAGGCTATTTATAACCTTACCATTTTAGCCAAAAACATCTAATTTCGAAAAATCTCGTTTTCCTCCAAAAAGTAAGGCTATAACCTTACAATTGTAGCCAAAATCTTTCATTTCGGAAAGGCTTGTCTTTAGCCCAAGAATAAGACTTTTACCTTCCCGTTTGAGCGAAAAATAGCTAATTTCAAAAAGCCATAACCTTACTATTCAAGAGAAGAATTTCCAGTTTTGAAAAGCCTTGCTTTCATAAAAACAACAAGGCTTCTCAGCTAAAAAATCTTTCATTTCAAAGAGCCCCGTTTGGAAGGCTATATATATATATATAACCTAATAACCTTGCTATTTCAATGAGAATATCACCAATTTCGAAAAGGCATTTTCTTTTTGAAGAAATTTGAATTTCTTTCCGTGAAATGGTGATTTTCATAAGATTCAAAATAGTTTTTGACTTCCCAAGAGAACGGCTGCAACTAAACCTTGGGCTTGTTAAACTTGGAAAACAAGCGCATGGAAAGGCCTTTTGTTATATTGTTAGGGATAATTTTTCCGAACGTTTTCTGAACACAATCTGCTGAACATAACCGATAAAGGCAAAGTTGATGTTTAGTGAGAGAAAAATGTCAAGCAATGAATCAGTAATCTAAAATGATCATAAAAATTATACTAACATAACTCTACAAGTCTTGAAGAAGTCAATTACCCAGTTGATTAATTAATAGAAATGATTAAGAAAGCTCATAAACATGATTGTTATTGGTATTACACATTAGAAATTTTATAATCTTTCCTTTTATATGACAAACTAAGAATCAAAATACAATTACGGTGCAAAGCATGCATTGAAGCTGAACAAAATTATCTGTTTAATCAATATAAATTTCAAATCTCGTAGAATGCTTACATTCTACACAAATGTCTCCTTGCCCGAGTATTGCAGTCATGAGGAACACTAAGGATGGCAGAGCAAGGAACCAGAAATTTTCAGAAAAGTAAACAAATCCACTAATACCTCATTCACACTGTGAGTTGAACTAGCTTCAACTAATCCAGGTTATCGAATGCTGCATTCTAATTGGTTTATGCATTTGATTGGTAGAAATTTAATCAGGCTTTGATAAAGCTGGTTTAACTGTGTCAGTGTGAAAGCCATATAAGGATGTAGTATTGTTTGTTTCTTCATATAGAACAATAGGCCCTCATAATATCTCTCATTCTGCTTTCCTCAAGCAACTTCATATAAGAATGTGCTGTTACATCTTTTTATCAAATAATTAACTATGATCAGTCATAAATGATAAACTAAATGCCTAAATGATAAACTAATGTGGAGAAAATAATCAGGCTGTGCTGGGATGAGAACCTTTTTCTGGGATCCTCTTTAAGGCCATACCCTGTAAAAATCAATGTTTGGTTCTGTGGGAAATATTACTGTCCTGGCTAAAAATAATGTTTTTTATTGTCAAGATCACAGTTGATGTCATGGCGGATCCTAGAGGATCCCTCTTTCGTCCAACTTTCAAACTGTCAACTTTTCAAAATCCTTGAGAAAGAATAACCTAAATTATCTGCATTTCTTTATGGCGAACTTTGACTGTACTACATATGTGCAATGGCGAAGAGCATATTTCATTCAAAAAAGCTATATACTTGTGCCAAGTATTCAATGAAAATAAGGAATATTTACACTTTACCATGACTAGAAATTAGTTTAAATATTGTTTACATCATCCAAAATGTTCTTCTGCCAGTGCATCTAAGCCATGCTTTCAGTGATCACAATTATCCCTAATGGAATAATCTCATAAATGAAACCAAACTAAAAGTTTATGTTCCATGACAACCTTGGAGAGTTCGTCTCAACTTCCATAAAATCTAGTCCTCTCTGTGAAGTATCAATGCAACAATGCCACCAATAAATGTAAGTAGAAGTCCTGCCCAGCCAATTAGGTACGAATAACCATATCGAATTTTGAATTCCCTTGTCACATATGGATTACGATTTCTGTCAACAGTACGAGGGAGAGGTGCTTTTGCCGTGTAGACAATCATACCAACCAGAACAAACAGTGCTGTAATAGACAAAGGTACATTTTTAAATGTAAAAATCTCCTGGATGGTAATTTTTATGAACATACAATAAGCCATTTGTGTATATACTGTATATATATATGACAATTGTGTTCACTTATGGTTATGACATTATTAAGTAAATATATATATAAAACTTGGTCTATTAAGCTCTAGGCTATATTAACTTTTATCATAAAGAATTTAAATATTGTGTGTGTGTGTGTATATATATATATATATATTTATTTATAGTTTGCATTTATATCAACTGCCAGTTATCTTGAATATTCACTTATTTCAAACGAATTTTAACTTCCATAGGCCTTTTTATTAAAAGCTGCCCATTAATTCAAACATTATCTATTGTCAAACAGGTTTCAATTTCCTATAAGATTTAGAGATAGGGGAATTAAAGAAAACATACAATGAATCATTTAGCTATGACCACTTTTTGTAGACAAGGCTCCTTGTTTTAGGCCTCTTAATGCTCCTTGTTTTAGGCTGCTTACGTTGTGAGTAGCCATCAGTAGTAGTTCCCGTCAGATCACCAAAGTTAAGCATGGCTGAGTTGGGTCAACACCCGGATGGGCAACCTTCTGAGCGTTTGACTGCACTAGCTCACCTCACAGCCAACTTAGCTGTCCATCCTTTCGAGGTCGGTGAATGAGTACCAGCTCAGCTGGGGTAAGTGGTTATCATACCAGGGAAAGGAGTGGGGCCCTCCCCTACCCGTCATGGGTAGCAGCTAACAAAAAAGGAGCCTTTGGGTTGCCTTCGACCTACGTTGACCTATTACTACTACTAATGTACATATACATGTCAGATTTTTGCCAACAAATCTTCAAATGAAAATTATCAATGCTTAGTACAGGGATAAATTCCTCAACACATATATATATTTTACTTATATATAATTAAAACTTTTTGTCTAATTTTCTTTTTAATTCATTAAAATCTTCAAAACAAGGATTTTCTGAGCCTTTTAAAATTGTTGAAGCTTGAGCATGAAAATTAAGCATCATTTTGCTTTGCTTTTTATCTGCTTCAAAAACATGTTGGTCAAATAAAACAAATCAATGAATGAAACAAATAAATTCTTATAAATGTTTTTCCTTACATGCCAAAAGCAGAAATCCAGCTGAGAGACTTGGTTTTACATTCTTGTTTATGTGACTTGCCACAAATATTCCCACAACAATAGCATAGAGTAGAAAAGCCAGTAATTCAAAAACCCTCACTACATATAGCCATGCTGCAACAAAATAAAAACTGTCAAAATTGAATGATATGAGTAAATTAATCTGATTTGAATGATGGGAATAAAACAAATTATGCAAATATATGGAATAATCTCATAAATGAAACCAAACTAAAAGTTTATGTTCCATGATAACCTTGGAGAGTTACTCAACTTCCATAAAATCTAGTCTGAGAATATTCCTTTAAGATGACATCGAAACATCGCTAATTATTATCGTTAATATTTGTAATCAACTGTATATTTTTGCTTTCTTTATCAAATATTAGACCTGAATGGGTATGGTTTTGCAACATCTTACTTATTCAGAGAAAATTTGCCACAAATCACCTCTCAGATGGGTAAAAAAAAAAGCAAAAACTGCCTTTCCATTTTTCAATAAGATTTTCTTAATTTTCTTAATTATATATATATATAATATATATATATAATTTCTTAATTAATAAAATCATTTCAATATGATTTTCATAATTTCTGACTAAAAAGGGGTAACAGGCATACACAAATTTTTTGGAAGGAATTGATTAATCATTATTTTAATTTTTATGATGTTAATACACTATTGTTTCATGTGATCATGAAAAAGGATCGGTTCTTGTAGAACAAGTCTCAATTGTTTTAAAAAAAATCAACTGTTTTTGGGCGCAAGAGTTACAAATCGCATATTTTTGGGGATATGCTTCAAACCCCTTTAAAATTTGGGTCTAACATTCCTTGGGTTTGGGACTAATATCTATATTTTATATCATACCTCAAAACTCCCAGACTGTGTTGTATATAGCAGACATATCTAGTGTACAACATAAAACTATGACCTGTTAGTGTTGGTGTACATAAGTTGTTTGTTTAATTTTTTTATGTGGGGGACATGTCTTCGCTGCTGTCCCTGGCATACAAAAGTTTACCATTCAAGTCTGGCTCATTCATCTACCTTTGATATATAAAATTTTTGAAACTTTCTGTTGCTACCTATTTGCTATTTTTATATTGTTCTTTCTTGTTCTCCAAAATAAAAGTGTCACACTGTTATGAAATTAATTTTCAATTCACAACTACAATTCAGTTCTATGTAGTTTGATGCCGTTGAACTTTGCAATGCATCGTTCGATCATGCCAAGCCTCTTTCCTGCTTAGTAATAAGTGTCCGTCATATTTTTGTAAAACGAAAACAACGAAACCTCATTCATATCATATCATATCAAAACAAAATCAAATTCATGAATTTAGCATATGCTTTGCTATTATTTGTAAAAAAGATTACTGTAGTTCTAAATCAAACCTCATTCACTTCAACAAACATACAAGAAATAACGGGCCTAAATAATCAAAATAACAACAGGGAGGCAACCGACCCGCCTGCATAAAAGGAAGAAGCTGCCACTTTCACCAAAATATACTTACGTAATCCCAATCTTGGGGTGCATTCGTATGCTTGTTTATCGAAGCATATTTGCCATAACCCTTGGTACTCGTCCGGGTAGACGAAATCTTTATAATTGTCAACAATCGTCCACGAAGTTGTCGCTTGAGAAACGGCGATGAAGGTGAACCCAAGGAAGGCAAACAGATACACGATGATCAAGGTGAGTTTATTCACCTTCTGCTTATTAGTTTGTACTGCGCTTCCAGGAGGCCCATAGCCAATGTTGCTAGAGAAAGCATTATTTCTCATCTTGTCTTTGATGTATTTTTTAGACAACTGCTCGGATTTTATGTGACTTTAATAAGATTCAATTCCAATGTCATAAAACCTTCCCGCTTTCTCAGGATGAACGATGTGTAGTTATTGTTTATTTGAAAGTGGCATTCTTTTCATATGCAAATATCCTTGATTTCCTTGCGGCTTCCTGCCTCAGTAGCCTTGATTTTCTTGCGGCCATACGTTAATGCTGGCAAATATCACCAACTTTAGGTACGAATAAGACATTTTCAATTTCATCATAATGATTTGCTACATATTACAACAGCGTTGTCGTAAGTAAGTAAGTAAGTAAGGTTTATTTACCAGAATTAAAAGTTTGCAATTTAAAATTTAAAAAAAGGATAAAATTTTACACATATTCGTAAAGTAAAAAAATCAATAAGAGACGAATACATAAAAACAAATTTAAAAACACACACCCCTAAACTAGAGTGGCAGGGGTAGCAATAAAAGATCGAAAAGATCTTGATTCCATAATGGTCCCCTTAGAAGTATGTAGTGAACATTAAAAATAAAATAAAAATCCTAAATGCATTAAAGACTATGATAAAGTATAGATATATCGTTTGTAATGAATATTAATTGTAGATAGAAACACTGTCTTGTTTTTTCGTTGTACGTTTTGCATAAAATTATTTTTGATTTTATGTTTAAAAGTATTTATGTTGTTTGCGGATTTTAGATCCGAGGATAATTGGTTCCATAACTTAGGCCCTAGGTAAGATTAACATTTTTGACCTGAGTTATTTTTACGTAAGGGGAGATTTTACTTGTCTATCGATCTTCGAGTGGCACGGCTCTGATCAACAGGATAAAACATTTCCGAAGAATAGGCTGATGAGGCGTTCTTGAAGAATTTAAAAAGCATTTGTACATATACATTGCTCAAACCTTTCTTTTGTTGGCAGCCAGTTGATTTTTGAAAATCTTTGGCTCCCAAGTGTGTAGTATTTTTTAAATTTAAACAGAAACGTATACACTTATTTTATGCTGTTTGGATTTTTTTGGATAAATAGCGTAAAGGTGGGAACAGGGAATAATTTCTGGAATTTACAAAAACAGTTCAAAACTTGCAGGCTGGATTTGAACCACGAAACACGAAAACAAGCGAGGAAAAAGTCAGCGTTTTAGGGTTGCGGCTAAAATGGGAGCCTCACAATAAAACGAGCACTTTTGCATTCCAATCCCATTGCGTGTTTTTGACAATGACTAGTCTATGTTTTGACAAAAGTAATCATTCGATGCTGCTGTTCTGTTCTGGTTTGGTGTGTGAACTCGTGAACTTAAATTGGTTGCGAAAAAAATTTAAAAAGTCCACATTCACATCCTGCTGCACATAGGAAATCCGATCGACTTGAGCAAGATAGAATAGACTGCATTCAAAAACTAACCGATTTATGCAGCGATCGAGAAAAATACCGTAAACAGTACAAAACAGCATGCCCTTGCGAGGATGGAGCGATAATCGCTCAACCGTAACTGATGATGATGATATAAGAAGTTGAAAATAGAGTTAAAATTGAGTGAACTACACGTTTTTTCTTCTTCATAAGTTACACCTTATGAGGAATTCGCTTCACGCTGAAATTTGGGTAAATCATTTTCATATCTCAGAACGTATTTCCACCTAATTAAAAATTAAGTGGCAGATGTTTAGAGCAAGCCTTGAATTGAACCCAAGGGGGGAGGGGGGATTTGGTATCGTATCGTATCGTATAGGGGGTGTCAAAATCACAATTTTAGTATCATTTATGATCTATGGGTGTGTAATTCTGATTATTGAATTTGACAGTTCATTTAGCAATATTTGTATATGTATAGAGTTCCTTTGCACGGGAAACATTAACAACTTGTTAACCCTTTCACTCCTGGAAGGGCCATATGGCCCATTGCTAAACAACGTATAACATAATATTTCCAGGAGGTAAAGACATACAGAACTTAATACTTAGAACTTGATATAATAATTTAAGATATTTCAAGGAAAGTTCATCTTTTGAATCATGTTGCTTGGTAAGCGCTACCCCCTGTCAAATGAAACTTCTATAGGATTTGTCTGTTTAGTTGAAATAAATCCGGGCGTAAAAGGATTAAGATAAGATTGGTTGAGATGAGTAATCATTTGGTGTTGCCTTTCGTTGTATGACTAAAATCTGCATTGTGCGCTAGGCTAACGTAACTGGGGGTCTAAGTGTGCGAGAAGACAACGGCAAAACCCGGACAAAACAACAGAAAGAATATTGCAAAGAGAAGACAACGAAATGATTTAATTAATATGGCAGGAAATTATCTGCAACTACTAATTCCCATGATTAAAAACCAACTGGTAACACTATTTCTGCCTGCCGAATGAAAGTAAAAAAAGTCGCAAGCAATCAACCCAGCAACTACAAATTTGGGTAATTTGAGATTAATAGGCTAGCCTTTGCCGGCTCAAAGTCAACAACCATAATGTCTGCTTAATTCAGTTTTTCTTCTCAACAAACAAACAAAATTTTGTTTGCAACTTGTGCTAGCAATAGGTTAGCCCTTTCCTGCTCAAAGTCAACAACCATAATAATGGCTGCTTAATTCAATTTTTCTTCTCGACAAACAAACAAATTGTGTTTGCAAGGGTGTGAAATATTCGTCAAATCTTAAATTTCATAAATCTATGTTGATATCTTAACAAAACTGCCCTGTCGATTGATCAATCTTTCTATAAAAGACTTCAACCAGGGAGTTCCGGCCTAAACAGTCCCTTGTACGGCCATAGTGCCCTGCTACGAAGCAGCAGAGTTTGCTCCGATTGCAATTTGTTAAAAACTGCACATTTGTCAAGTGCTTACTTCTATTTTATCTGCTCCCTGACTTCAGCTTCCAATTCTTCCAGTAATCAACCACTCGGATGAAGAATTCAAGCACAAATTGGGACCGAAATTCTGGTTAGATCAATGTCAAACAATAGAAAATTAATTTCCGCGACAACGTATTGGACATACCTAAAAGTAAGTAAAGAAATACAAATTCGGGCATTATATAAAATTCAAACATTTTAGCCAACACCCCCCCCCCTCCACCAATTCCTCCATGTTCATGACGCCCCTGGCTGCAACTCCCAAGCAAGCCGTCAAATTTCAATGAAATACGACAAAACTAAAAATGATACAACGAAATAATTATGAATCACAATTGCCACAACGTGGTCAATAAAAACGCTCAAGATTATTCATTGTTCTTTACATCGGCTGGTAGTCCACATCAGAGAAGAAACAGAGAATCCCTGAGACAACTGTGCATATTGATCCAGCCCAGCCAAGCGCATATGACCATCCATACTCGTACCCAGGCTTCAACTGGTACTTGCCAGTAAACACGCTCATTGCTATTATGCTGAACATTGCTACAAAAAAATTAACGTGAATTATGTTTAAAATTGCAGAGTCTGCTTTCGTCAAAAGCCAGAGGCAGTTATCTGCTTTCATTTCTCAACGGTAGTTTAACAAGAAATTATGGCTTTTCTTTGGAATACTTTTTGGAATGCCGGAACGGGCTCAGGGCCAAGGGGATAGGAAACCCCAAGAGGGCACAACTTTGCCAGTAATTAATTGTGATGCTGTCTTGACGAGTTTGAAACAGTCTCAGAACATGCTTAATGTAGCACTGGTAATGAAAAAGTTAGTGAATCTAGGAACTTTTTAATATTTTTTCCTAACTACAAATGATTTTATCAGCATTTAGTCCCTTAAAGATTATAAGGGGTTTCACCGTAAAATTTTCTCGGAGCGTTTTTCACGATCAGATCCCTTATAAATTCTCAAACTTTAAATTCTTGTAGAAATTTTGAAGCTAATGATAGGCATTTGAAAATTCACGCATTGGCTATGTTTTGCACCAAGAATCTGAATTTGAAGCCAAGTATTTCATTGATCAAAGTTTTGAATAAATCCATAATGGCGCATTTTGTCAAAGTGGTGTGTTAGAAGCAGTTTAAAATATAATTTTAGCATTTTGGAATAGACTAAAAAATGGAAAGCTGCTGTCTTTCTTTAATGCAAAAGAAGTTTCAAGGGCAGCTTCTGCCAAAATAATTAACACCAAATATCCGTTGAACGAACAACAAAAACACAACTGCTACGTATATTTTGGGTACTGGGGATGTGTGATTTACGATAAACAACTTACCAGCAATGAGCAAATCAACTCCAATCATTCGTATGGTCAAGCCTCTTCCCCATACCATTAAAATCAAGTAAATAATCAGCAGCAAGTACATGATAATAGCAATAATGAGAAACGCCTTGACGGTATTCAGCCAATCTGAAAAACAACATAGGCCTATTTTCAAACATCAAACATGGGAAATGTTAAATACAGTTCGGCCTCGTTACTGAAAACAACAATATTTCCCTATTAAAATAACATTTGGTGTAATATCTTTGGTGAAAGTTTGCGATGGTTCCCAGCAAAACTGAAGGTTGCGTGGTAACAAAGAGGTATCTGGTCACACATGAGGGGAGGAGCTATCAAAACAGTAACAAAATAACTAGCAAAATGACCGACTTGGTCGATTAAGCTGACTGTGAGCAAAATGTATTTTCAGTGTATGACTGTCGCTTTCGCAAATGAACAGAATTGAACAATTCATTCACCAAGAAACGTCCAGTTTTTTGCTGTTTCCACAGGGTTTGCTGTTGTTTCCGTATAACATGATTAGAAATTGAGCTCCTCCCCCATTTCTACCATACTCAACACCCCTATTCGTCTCCACGTTTTTCTCGAGAGTTTTGAAGCTGTTTCCCACATTCGTTCGAATTCAGTTAATACAACTCAGCTAAATTCGGCATTTGATTAGTTTGTTATGAACCAGAACATATTTAATTGGGTGAAAAACAATAACCAATCAAAACACTGGAATCTGATGACGTTAATTTTTAAATTTAGATGCAGTCTCATGACAACCAGTTTTTATTTTTAACCCAGTTATCACAGGTTCTATTCAAATTCCAGGATTGTAATAGAGAAATGGAGATGACAAAATCTGTCAGAAATGAACCTTTTACCATGATGCATTGCGTTCAACTGCGCATGGTTGGTGCTACTAGATCATAGATAGAAGATGATGACACAACAATAATAATAATAATAATAATAATAATACACGAATTTTTATACAGGAATAACCTATCAGTATGACAAGCATACTGTTATCATCCAGTCACCTAGTGAAGTTTTCTGTCAGGAGAAATGGGGAATTCATTGTTTGTGCTTTTTCATCAATTCTGGAACGTTAACGTTCTTATGCTAATTAAATTTCCTTTGTTGTTTTTCATTTTTCTCTTCATGAATCTTCCTCCAGGTGTATTGAGGATTTAAACATGGAGTTATGTATTAAGGCAGCTGTAATTTTGTAAATGAATCATCCCTTAAATTTTTTCCTTACAGTATATACAATTTAATTTTAACAACTTTTTAATCACGTAACTTATTTATTTATTTTTATTATATTTAGAGTCTTTGTTTATTGATTTTGTTGTTATCTTTATTCGTTTTTTATAAATTGTATAATATGTAATGGACTGTAATATAGGAACTGTTTGTAATTTTTATAATGAACATTTTTCTAAATGAATCTAATTCATGTATGTATTGTATATTATGTAAGTATATTAATTTACACAGGCTCACATTGAGAACTGGATACTGTCATTACAAAATGGCAAGATGTCATGCCCCAATCTTACTTGTATTGGCAATTTCTGGCATCCAAGAGACTTTGTTGACCATTTGAAATCATGTGCATCAGAGGAAGGAATGCAAAAGAGAGCTCTGTTACGTGGAACACTCCCATGCTTGATTTGCAAAAAAGAAATTCTTATTGGGAAATATATCATGCATTTTCGTTCATCTCACAAGGATGTAAGTTTTTACTTCACTGTACATTATTGTTACTTTTTGCATAATTATTTTGTGTTCACAAATTTTACTTTTTCATTATTCATTTTTTGTCAATGTTTCTTTTTCTTAATCTTTATGTATTATCTTATAATTACTACTTGCATTGTGTCTATGTGTGACTTGCAAAAGCTATATATAAAGTTTGTATTGTTTTCCAAAATTTAATGACCCAGAATTTAAAAATAAACTAATATTTAGTGGTAGATACAATAGATATTTTATGCAATGACTAAATTTACTGAAACTCATTGAAAATATTAATTTATTGTATTGATATAAACAAACAGCATTAAATGCTCTTATAAGAAATTAAAGAAGCAAAATGTTCTGAAAATATCTTACATTAAGAAGGCGTATTTGACCTAAAAAGGGGGCTAAAACAGGAGGGGTATATTCAAGATGAACCTTAACCCTAGGACTATGTGTGTTGTTAATTGCTATTTTAACTAAATTCCCCAGAACTTTTCTAACATCTTCTCTCATTTTCAAGATATCCATTATTTTGAAGTATTGAAGCTAGAAATAAAATTTGTATTGTTTTCCAAAATTTAATGACCCAGAATTTAAAAATAAACTAATATTTAGTGGTAGATGCAATAGATATTTTATGCAGTGACTAAATTTACTGAAACTCATTGAAAATATTAGTTTATTGTATTGAAATAAACCAACAGCATTAAATGTTCTTTTAAAAAATTAAAGAAGCAAAATGTTCTGAAAATATCTTGCATTAGGAAGGCGTATTTGACCTTAAAAGGGGGGCTA